>KK118122.1:868584-967156 GCA_000611955.2 Stegodyphus mimosarum | reverse complement strand
CAAAACTGTTGTATTATATTTCTATGTATAAATAATGAATGCATTTAATGTAAAACTGCTTTCTATGTAATGCATGATTGTATGTAAGCCTTAAGCACTGGTATTATGAATATTGAATATTTTGGAAAAGCGTAAAGGATACGCAAGTTAAAATTAAAATGTAAAATAAAAGCGTAAAGAGCGCTAAATTAGAAATTCAACACATAATCGTTACTTAACGCAATGAGCATTTAAAAAAAAATTTGAATCGAAGATTGAAAGAATGAATTATATGTATGAAATGCAATTGAAAAGGTTTGAATGTTGTATGTAGTGTTCTCTGGTTTCACACAAAAGTTTAAAGTTCATTTTATGTTCGAACCTCAGGGCATTTCAGATTTGTTTTAGGGGAAATCCGAGGTCTTGAAAGCCGAAGAGTTAAGCCCAATAGAATTGAAGTCAGGTGGTAGTTGCGAACACTGGACAAAGTAAAACTGCGTGTTTTTCACAAACACCACATTTGGTCAGAGAACAAGGGGGAAGTTTCAAAAGTGAATGAGTGTGAAATGAATGCTTTTGTGAAAAGCGCTAATAAAAATTAAAAAACGCGAATACGTAAAGCGCGAATAAAAGTCATTACGGAAAGCATCAGAGGAAGGGAATGTTGTACTTTTCAGGTGAAATGTACTTATAATATGAAATTAAGATTTATTTCCTTCCAGATTGGAAGGAACCAGAGTAATGTCAGTCAAGCCAAATTCCTGAAGGATCTTTTTGATGTGAAGAAGAAAAAGGATGTAAAGATTATTCTATGTTAAAATATCTAAGATACAGAGATTTAAACTAAATTTAAAACTTACAATTGTAAAGGACGGTGAATAGGAAGGAAAATTTAGATTTAGAATTTAGCATCTTCACTAAAAGCCGATTTTAGGCTAGTTAGTTTCAGACTACTAAATTCTGGGAGCAACTATGTAGCATTCATTATTTTAATTAACCAAGTTATTTTTAGTTTGAACTTTCCTATCGATATCTAAAAGTTTCAGTGGCTGCTCGAATTTAGCGCGAGGGAGATATTTAGGCAAATCGCATATATCTGTTTTAAAGGCAGGAGTTAACGAGGGGAAAAACTGAGTCTTGGGATTGTCGCCGTAAGGCTGTGCGCGCAAAGATTTCCCCTGTCTACTGAAAGTTCGCCTTCATAGGCAATTACAATTACTAGTTCTTGCTAGTGAAATTCGCATTATTGCATTTCACTCAGAGTTAGGCTTCCCTCGCCGTCCTACTTAAGGTTAAGTTAGGTATTTGAACTGTTAACACGCTTTATTTCATATTATTTTAGTTCAGCCCAAGTAGCGGCTTACTCTCAAGTTGGAGAGTTGTAATTATTTGAAATAAAGGGTCCTTTTAAACCCACCTTCTGACTTCGTAGTTCTTCAACACTAAAAGACATAGCCTAGATTTACTCACTGTCCTCCACATAGGGTTTCACAGCATATGCTAAGCAAGAAAATTAAGAGATTGAAGGAGAAACCTTGTAAGTGCTCGATCTTAAGAGTATTGACAGTTTTGATGGTGTTGCTTCCGGTGACGTGTCATCGGAAAAGTTTGTATTTTTGAAAACACAGTGAACAATTACATATATTGATAACATCATCGACGAATTTAGGATCAAATTCTGTTCGGTGATAAAAAATTACGACATACTTGCTTTCAAAGAAACGGGCAACTTGCTGCACATTGGAAAATAAACATCAATTCCAAACAGCTTTTTTGAAGATTTTAATTAGCTGTTTCGGTCGTCGCATTATTTGTCAAAGAACGCGGCCACAAAACATCTGCTGGAACCATTCGCAATCTAGCAAATTGAAACTTTACAGATGAAGTTGATTTTTCTTGAATATTGTTATGAACAATTTTCTGAAATAATTTAACTTGAATTATCTACATTGGTGAAATAAATTAAGAGAATTTTCATATTTTAACGAACTGCATGAAAAGAACTTAAGGAAAAACCACTGCTTCTAGATAATAATCCAAATCTTGCACGGCAAATAATTAAGCGAATACGTGTGTGTAAGCGGAGCCAGCAGAAAAACATGCTTTATAAGCGCGTGGAGGGTAACAGGAATTGCATTCGCTAGCACACCTCGGTGAATTTCTTGTTGTTATCTTGCAGCAATCGGATTAATTCACATCGGAGCAGTAAAAATGAGTAACCACCAACGTTTAGATGATGGAATAAGGTGGAGAATCGTGGAGAGGCTAGAGGTAGGTCAATCGCAAGTCCAGATATGCAAAGAGTTTAACTTAACGCCCAGCGTCGCGTTTAACCTATGGAAACAGTTCCAGGATACTGGATCCATCGAGAGAATGCTTGGGCAAGGTCGTCCAAGAACCACAACGCCCAGAGAAGTTCGCTATTTGTACATTTTAGTGAGGCGTAACAGAGAGACTACAGCTTCTCAACTCTCTCGGGAGCTGTATGCAGCCACAGGAACCCGTGTTACAAGAGTGACTGTTTCCAAAAGACTGAATGAGAGACGGTTGTTTGCCAGATGACCGGCTGTTTGCCTCCCGCTCAAGTCTACGGACAGGAGAGTTCGATTAGCATGGTGCAGGCAACATGGTGATTGGAGTAGGAAGCAATGGGCGACCGTTCTTTTCACCGACGAGTCCCGTTTTAGCCGTACGTTCATATGGAGAGAGCCAAGAAACCGCTACCTACACTCCGATGTCCGCGAAACCAACGATTATGGCGGTGGCGGTGTAATGATCTGGGCAGGCATCATGTTAGATGGTCGCGCAGATCTCCACGTCTTTGACAGAGTCTCTGTGACTGGTGTGAGGTATAGGGATGAGGTCTTGCAGCCCTATTTTCGCCTTTTCCGGGGTGCAGTGGGCCCCGAGTTCCATCTTACAGGACGATAACGCGAGGCCACATAGACATCTTCTGGTCCACCAATTTCTCAAGAGTGAGGATATTCGCCGGATGGATTGGCCAGCCAGGTCTCCAGACCTCAACCCTCTACAGCATGTGTGGGACACTCTGCGGAGGGCAATTGCAACTCGCAACCCCTCTCCGAGAACCATCCAGGAACTGAAAACAGTGTTGCTGAATGAGTGAGACCAGTTGCCACAGGCACTGATAAACTGCCTTATTTCCAGTATGACATCACGCTGCGAGGCCTGTATCGCTGTAAGTGTGGGCCATACGCCCTATTAACCAATTTCCTTTGTGTCTTCATCAACCGCTGTTTCAGATCTTCAGACTTTCATGAGTGTTACACACGAATGTGTGTGTCTATTGTAACTGTTGAATGTTTATTTTGTTTGCATTACATCAACTTATGCTCACACCAAATTTTAATAAAATCTGTCCAGTAGTTCTGGAGATCGTACAGGAAATATGAAAATTCTCTTAATTTATTTCAGCACTGTATTTACTTGTTTTTTTAAAAGCATTTTTTATGATTTTGTTTCTGTTCAAAATTAAATGAAGAAAAAAAAGAGACATTCTTTGTTTCAAATATCAGCTAAATCAAGTGTCTTATATGATACGTAGATTCATTTGCATCTATAATTTTGAGATCTGAAAGATAAACGTCTAACACGCATAGTTTCAGGAGATCTTAGAATTGTGGAGATTTCATGAAAAACGAAGAGTTTGATTTCATGCTTTCGACTTTTGAAAGACTTCAGGACAACTTCAGATTCTGACGAATGCAAAAGTCTCAACAACAAGGACCAATTTATAAAACTAACATGAATAAAGTTAACGAAGTACAGCGACACGTTCTCAAATAATGAATTTCGTATCATCTTAATCTTTAAAAGGAGCTACAAAACAATTTTTTCTTTCAGAAATTTAAAAATACTTGACTGATTAAAAGGTGTTTACTCTAACAGAAGTAAACGGTTTTTAAAATCGTTCTTGCAAATAATTTTGAGCAGAACCTAAAGAAAATTTTTACGTCATGAATATAATACATTAATATTTCACTTGCATTTTAATAATACCATTTAGGAGACTTAGTTTTAGCATATACATGCTAAATTTTGCAAAATTCATCATTATTACTTCTGAAATATACGTTTTCGTATACGTTTCTTTTCTTTCGAAACCTGGAACTCACTATACAGGTCAGAAGAAAAATTTATCTATCATTTCTAACATGACGCATTTAAAAGCTGATTAATAAGACCTCTACTTAACACCGCATCTAAACTATTAACGAACTGTTAAGCTGGAACAAAGACTTTTTTGTCGAACGTAACAAGCGTTTTGGAATGTGTCCCACAGGACATGGCTCAAAATACTTCGTCTTGACAATGATGGATTACAAGCCAAATACACGAGACCGCCATGTAATGCATAATACTTCGGTTACAAATCATTTAAACTAAATAGGAATTAATATTCTAGCTATCCGACAGAGTCGATAACCAGGTCGTCATGATAATGTACTGGACTAAAATATAAAATTTAATTTGCAGTTATATTTATGCATCTCTACCGGAATAATGAAACCAGAATTAAAGAAGCTTAAAATGTGAAAAAAGACATCGATAAATTACATCACAAGTATGATAAACATAAAACATTAGTAGACACATACATACATGTATGTGTATTGTACAAGAATGCCGACAAGCGATAATTATAAAGCCCCAGAAAAATATCATTAAATTCAAATGCGGGTTTATCCTTGAAAATGAGAGCTAGAAATGTGTAGATCCATTTATACGTACATTTGTTTTTATTTTCCAGTTCAAAGTACTTAGGGGTATTTTGTCCTAAGTACTTAGGGGTATTTTGGAGATAAGGCAGCAGCTTGGAAAACTAGCAACAAACTTAGAAAGTTTAAATGCATAAAATTTACACAGATACTAGTTTATATCCTCATTTACTGCAGAACAGAAATATGTGAATAAAATGTTAAAATTTGGCGAGATATTTTCGAATCCCAGTGAACGAATAGTTGGGATTGAATGGACGCTTTCTCGGACTTTACCATGTGTAACGTGAATACCAGAAAATATCGCTTGCATAATCCTCTAAGAATGCATCTTTCTCCTTGTACAGTAAGTAGATAACCCTCTACTTTGCCTTAATTATCAAAGCATAAACATAAACAAACACAAGTAGATCATTGCATTATTTTTCAAGAAAGAATAAATCATATCTACATTAATTATGATACATACTCTCCTTTTTGGATAATTTCGTAGAAACTTTCTGCAGCTAATATTGCGGCGATCTTAAGTATTGTCAATATGTGCTTAAACGCCGAACGAATCTGATCAGTTCCCCATAAACAACTCATTAAACTTTTAACTTGAGAGAGGCGATAACATGGAATTCTTTCGGTCATCAGTTACTTTTCAATGTGTTTGTAAACTTGAAAAATATCATAGGTCCCATTATAAATGCTAGATAATGATGCTGAAATTGCTTTTAAAGCGAAAACTAAAAATCAATTATATCGGCTAATACGTAAATAGTAGAGTTCCATATATGAATTTTCTCTGTTTGATAGTTTCTTGCCAGAAAACGAATGTTCCTTTAACTTAATTTACCTCAAGTGTACAATGTATACATGTAGAACATAATATATATAACATGCAGAATATATGTTAATTGACCGTTTACTATCGATACGACTTCAGTATTTACAATTAAACTACCAAAGACTGGAAAGCCACTATATTTTGAGCTCTGTTAACCTCCGTTTATTTCAAGGGTCAACAAATTATTTTTCAAGATGCTAGCAAACTAATGGAGAAGTAAAGGCATCATTAATGAAAGTAAACTTTATGGCGATTTCGAGGATCATACGTCATATCCAGATAATTTGGAGTTTAGAGAAACCCTGAACATTATATTTCGATTTTACTTCTTTTACTATTACTGTGGTGCTAATACGTGGTATCTACACACTCTGTCATGAAAGGAGAAAAATATGCCCCCCTCGAACAAATTGTATCAAAACTTTATGAAAACTGGTTTATGTAAAATAGACGAAACCGGAAAGAATTTTTCAGATCCCAAAACTACAGAAGAGTATATGAAGACAAACATGTCTTAAAAGTGTAATGCATTATTATATACTTGTGCCATTTTTCCTCTGGGATGCAAAACTTTGTTGTCATGCATGGATTCATACAGTTCGTGAAGAGATAGCCTCATATGACTTAAATGGTTCTCCAGTTCAACAACATTTTGATTTAGAGGTTTGCGTGCTCCATCACGCACCATGCATATTCGATCAGAAAAAAGTTCTGTAACAGATAAGCGTGAGTTACAGATATAAGAGACTGAAAGCACTACTTAATGGCATTATTAAGTTAAAGGTATTATGTGTGCTTAGGTACTGTCTTGAATGAACAAGGAACACTATGATATCACCAATACCAAAATCTATCTCAGAATGCTATTAACATACTGTTCTGCCCTAAGAATGATACGCGGTACTACCGTATGCTAGTGGCTGTCGTAAAACTCGATTTCGTAGACATTTACTTCAGATGCGGAAGAAATACGGCCTTCTGCAACAAAGATTAATGTCATAAACTGAAAACCGTTCACCAGACAGCAAGAGCAAGCCACTGACTTCCAGCGCCAAACGGGTTTCCTCATTGAAGATCTGACGATCTGCTGAATGATATCCAGGCATACATAATAATTTTCAACTCTAACAATAATCTTAATAAATAAATTATAGGTGATCAAATAGCTTTTGGGAATACCCTACCTGTTCCAGAATCATCATCTAATGTTTCTGATACTTACGTATAACTGATATGGCACGGTCTGATATGGGACATACAAATGTATGGGACAGATGCTGAACGGAAAGTGATGGATGTTACATGCAGTTTTTACAAACCTGTGTCATGAAGATATATTGCTGCCATGGTCATCCACAGAAACATGTGGCCGGACTCTTGCATCCACCAGATTCCATAACCAAACATGGCCAGATTTCTCTCTCGTTCTGACCTGTAAAGCATTCTTATAATGCACTGACATTTCTCAAAATTCTCTTAAGCGCATTTTGAGGCATTGCAGATTTTACTGGTTCGAACAATGAATATGAACATTACATGGGTATGAACTATATAATCCTTTAATGTAGCAAGTAGCCTTCAGGTTGTAAGGTTTTAGTTAAACTAACAAAGTTTTATTTTAATTTAAATCTTTCTATCTCTTTTCTGTTTCAACTTCCCGTCAGAAGAAGCGCGCGTTTTCAGCTTATGCTAATTTGAAGTAGAGCCAAATACTATTTAAACCAGAGGTAGAAACCTCTCAGTGTGAGAGAGCTTTTAGTCTCAGATCACGGTCATTCTGTTCGACGTTCGCCTGACCAGCTAGCAGATAAGTTATAAGCCATAGTGCTTACTACGTGATTGCTTATTGAAATAAATTGAAGTGCTCTAGTATTAGTATTTCTTGCTACGCACCATTTAGTTAGAGGCCAACTCCGCGAAATAGCTCTGTGAGCAAAGTTTAATTAAATTTCTATTTAGCTTTAGTTTAAATTTACCTGATTGTTCATTTAGGCCCAAGTGTGGTCTTTTACTTTCTGTATCCCTCCCGAGTTGGGAAGTGTAAATAATATTGATTTAATAAAAGAGAATTTTAAATCCTTTTCAAGTGCAGTTATTCTTCAGCACAGTATCTACACCAGAACATAGCTGATTTCAGCTCCCTGTTCCAGGTCAGGACTTAAGGACTTTAAGGAGTTACTTCAAAATGTTTGCCAAACACATGCACAGAACACTCAGTCCTGACAAGGTTACATAGACCTCCCCCTCCCTCATTACTGAGCTTCACGATTCTCGTAGTCAGCATACCCCTTACCACTGTGGAGCATGCATAATTTATTCCAAATTGGCATGACTCTTGGCTGCCTTTCTTGCTCTCATAAGCTCTTTAACAGAGGCTTCTGCACTCGGTCTAGTGGCATGCTTTTGCTCATCCATATATACACTCACGTTTGTGAAAATTGCAACACCATGAAGGACTTACGCGAGTGAGCTGAAATTTTCAGGAAATGCAAAGTAGCGCATGATATGCAAATGATTAGAATTGCAAATCCGTAGCGCATGCGTATGCTGAGCAGCGCCCTCAGAACGGCTGATGGATCCGAATAAATAGACGGCTGTAGCGAGGCGTGTATGGTTATCGGTGGTTATCTGCTAGTGGTAAACGTTAACTCAATCTGTACTTATGCCTCGTCGACGAAAGAGAGCGAGATTTGAACAACTTACAGAGTTTGAACGAGGGAGAATCATCGGCCTTCGTGAAGCTGGATTGTCGTATCGTGCAGTAGCCTCTCGTGTGCAGCGTAACAGCAGCACAGTGATGCGCGTTTGGAAGCAGTGGACGGACGAGTGTCGGACAACTCGGAAATCCGGGAGTGGACCCCGAAATGTGACGTCAGCTCGCGATGATAGACACCTGGTCCGCATGGCGCGGACGGACCGTACAGCTTCCTCTAGACAATTGGCAGCACTGTGGTCAATAGCTACAGGTGTTTCATTGTGTGCTTCATCAATTCGTAGACGTCTGCTGCAGTGTGGACTGCGCGCACGGACTCCTTTATACAGGATCCCCCTAACGCACGACCATCGCCGCCTGCGGCTACAATGGGCCAATCAGCATAGAGACTGGCGTGCTGATTGGCAGCATGTCGTGTTTTCTGACGAATCCCGCTTTAATTTGTGGTACCATGATGGCCGCATTCGTGTCAGACGCTATGCCGGTGAACGCCACCTTCCGGAGTGCATTATCGAACGCCACAGTGGACGAACACCCGGAGTTATGGTCTGGGGCGCCATAGCATATCATAGACGATCTCAATTGCTACGAATTGTGGGCAATCTGAACAGCAACCGGTATATCCGTGAAGTTCTACAGCCCGAAGCTGTTCCCTTCCTTCAAAGCTTGCCAGGCGCTGTATTTCAACAGGACAATGCCCGCCCTCATACTGCTCGGATTGTTAAATCCTTCTTTGCAGCGCAGCAGGTACAGCTTCTTCCTTGGCCTGCGTGTTCCCCGGATATGTCGCCAATTGAACATGTGTGGGATGTCATTGGTCGGCGTCTTGCTCGTGATCCTCGTCCTGTTGCGTCTGCAGACGGACTTTGGGTACGCGTACAAACGATATGGAATGCTCTTCCTCAGTCAGACATTCAAACTTTGTTTGACTCCATGCCACATCGTGTAGCAACACTTATTGCGGCGCGTGGTGGCCACACAAAATACTGATTCTGATCTCTTGTTCTTGTTTGTTTGCTTTGAACATTTAATCATTTATTTGTACCACTACCACTCAACTGTGTATTAAATTGCATTCAATTATGACGATTCCTTCTTGGTGTTGCAATTTTCACAAACGTGAGTGTAAATACATGATATAACCCCCTTGAACTTTCAAGGTTCAAGAAAGTAAAAACAATCAATAATCACACAACAGTTCAGAACTGCATGTCAGCATAAATGTGTAATTGTTACCGATGAGATTTTTCTGACATTATCCTCAAATAACAAAATGCAAACCTTCGAAATACTCCTTTATTAATATTCCAGGTTTTTGTCTCATATTTACTATTCGTATTTTGTGGTCAGCTGCAGGGGAAACATCTACCACTCTTCCCAGCAATCATTTGTAAACTGGCCTATTTTCTTGCTTATTAATAACTAATGTCCCTAATTTTACATCATTTATTGCAAACACCCACTTATTTCTCTATTGCAAGATATTTTTGACCAGTTTTAAAGAATGAGTTGAATCAGTTTTGTTGCTCTTTGTTGATGGGAAAATTTTTTACATGGCAAAGTACTAAAATCTTTCTCAGAGATGTCTGTAAATAACAGACCTATCAAAAATGTGCAGGAGTTAACACTTCAAGTTCATCTGGATCCGGCCACAGAGGAAAAATAGGATCACTTTCAAGTATTCTTTTAATCTGGTTCGCCACAGTAAGAAACTATTCCAAATTTAATTTTGCATGACCTACACAACACTTTAAGCGAGACTTGAAAGCCTGTCACATTCCCCAAAAAACGTTGATCGGGGAAGAATAAAATTCCATTAAATACACATCATGTCCATAAATTAAGGATAATGCTAGTTCCGGGAAGTAAAGGTTCAGAAACAAAAAAAAGAGACTTACTTATAAAGCCCATTTATTACATAAAAGATAAAGAAAAAAACTTGTAATGCGTCTCAGAACTAGAAAAAAAATATATCTTATTCATAAAAACGACGATTTTTGCTCCCGAGAATAAAAACAAAAAATATCTCCCTTACAAAAACTTAATATTACATGGTTGGTATGATGGTTAATATACTATATGTCTCCCAGATGGTGAAATATAGTCCATACATCGCCTAGGCATGCTGAGTATCGAATTATCGATCTTATCTTGCGGAAGATTATTCCATTTAGCCGGCAATGCTCTCCAGAGTTCCGGTACACCTCCAAAAGATGCTTGACGGCTGCAATTTGTCGGTCAAACACGCTCCACACATACTGCATTGGATTCAAGTCAGGTGAGAATCCTGGTCATTCTATACGAGTGATATCCTCAAATTGAAGGAATTCCTTTACGATGTTTGTATGGTCCATTAACATTAGCGCGAATTTCATTAAATTAGGAAGGATCATTAACATTAGCACAAATTCCTTAACCATTAACACAAATTCTGCGCATATAGCAACAACAAACAAACATAAGTTGTTCCAGAATGATGTCCAAAAATATGGTCTGTCATGGTTCCGATCTGAACATGCAAATCTGTTCTCGAGAACAGTATGATTCCACTACAAACGAGTAATCCTGCACCACCGTAACGGTGTCGTTCAATGATGTTGGCTTGAACGTTGCGTGTACCTGGAGTTCTCCATATGATAGTCCGATGTGAATCAGACAGCAAGCTAAACCTGGACTCGTTGGAAAACATCGCACAAACCCACTGTGACTATGTCCACATTGCATGTTCTCTATCTAGGCTACCGCTGGAGACAGAGAGTTGCCGTGAGCGAAACACATCCGACAGACCTGCGGGCATATAGCCCAATCTGTCCCAAACGTCTGTACAATAGTTTCCCTTGAAACTTTGGTACCCGTGGTTGAAGATAGCTGACGAGACAGGTCTGATGCTGTGTTTCGTTTGCTTCTTTTGGCAGTTACGGCCAAATACCGGTCGTTATTCGGCATTATAACTCGGGGAAACCTGCCCTGTAACGTCTAATGGCATTTCCATAATTTTGGAATCGCTTTCAAAACCTTGAGATGACACTTTGGGTTATTCTAAGTTCCTCTGCTACTTACATCTGACTACGCGCACATTCCAGATGGCCTATATTCTTACCACGTAAAAAATCATCCACGTGCGTCCTCTGTGTCATAGCTATTCGGTTGTGGCATGAGGGGCTTACAAAACGCTTGTAAACAATTTTGCTTCTTTGCTACTATTCCTTACACACGCTTCTCTTACACGCTCGTTATTATAACCTACTATCGGCGTCATCTGATGGCTTCCTACAATTTACATATTATTCGCGAAGATGTGTGCGATAATTTTGCAGGTGAAATTTTTACTTTAAATTTCGATTTCCGCATAATTTTATATTACCCATAATTTATGGACAAGAGTGCACATTCCGTAGCTAGATATCCTGGTAAAATCTCATCTGTCCTTTCAATAATATTATAAAGTTTATTTCGCAAAATAATTTGCTACCTTTAACACGTTTGCAAAGAATGTTTAAGGCAGCAATAAAAGATTCAGATATAAAATTCCCAACCAATTCTAAATGTACGTCACGAGTTACAAAACTATTGAAAATGTAAAAAGAAATTTTATTATAGACACCTTTTTTGGGTCTTTGCACCTGATAAAGACAGGACCATAAAGTCAATGCTGTGGAATTAAAAGTATAACTTTGATTCATTTGATCATAAGTTAAGTTACTGAGAAGTTGTTTTGTGCCAATTGCCTTAGCCCTGAAACAAGAAATTCATTCATTCAAAGTTTTTCTACTAATTGATTAACACTTGTCAAAAGACTTATATAGCAATGACTTACATAGGACTTATATAGCAAGAGACATATATAGATCATATAGCAATGATTGAGAATCAACATGCAAATATTTCTTATGAAAATATTGCAAAATATGTTTTGTTAAAGTATGTTTATCAGGTAAAAGAGCTGGATGCTTCAGACAGAATTTTAAATCAAGATTTTGTGACTTACAACCAGTTATTAATACACCATCATTATTTACAAAAGTACACAAATTACGAATGTGCGAATTTGCTGCTAACGATTAGCCTGCTTTAATACTACATTTAGGTTTAGGAGTAAAACTTATCGTTTGAACTTGTTAAACGCAATACAATACGCTGAATTCCTATTCTTTCGAAGTTAGACATCTCAAATTTTAGGTAATGACAATTTGGAATTGTTAATAAATATCAGACACTACACAATTATTCTGTGATGTTTTACACGCGATGATATCTATGAAATCACAGGTAACTCTTCTAAGTCTATTTCAACAGTACCTGAAAAATGCTTCCTCAGAATTTAGAATTTTCTGAGAAAATGGAATTATTGTAATTTGGACCACTCTAACAAAGTTTACTATTTTAACAGGCCAAAGGTTCTCGGCAGATTATGAAAACAGGCTGCTGGGTTCTCCTTTCCTTCAATGCGATTTCAAATTTCAACTCAACAGACTCAGTTTCTGATACTTTGGTGGCCACAAACGCTTGCCATTTCATAGATTACGGCATTAGCCAAAATAACATAACTGAATCATTTCACGCATGTATAGAACGAATATTCACATAAAATGCACTTTCTAATTGCTTGTATTAAGTGTGTCAAGAAAACAGCAGCACAAAGCTCCAATCGCGAAACAGAAATTTGTTTAATGAAAACAGTTCGAGTTTTTGCGATCAACAGTTTTACGCAAATAGTTGAGCGATTAAATTACCAAACTTAAATAACTGCACCACAAACTTCCTGCGATACATCACAGAAACCATGTAACTGTGAATCTTTAAGGGTTTCGATAAAAGGCTATTTCTAGGAATGCAAAAGGAAATTAAATGTTGAATTTTTTTACACATAGTGCTCCTTTTTCCCCAATTTCTTCTGAGACTTTATCATCCTAGACAAGTTTAAATTTCCAAACCTCTTGAAGAAAACTGTTTGGTTTGTAAGAAAAAATTTGCAATCCAAACCAAAGGATCGAATAATTTTGCTATCGACGATAATATCGTACATTTTGAGTGAATGTCTTATCAATTTAACATGGCAAATTGCAGGAAAGTTCATCTTTAGCAGAGTTCTATTGAAGACCAAGAACATATATAACTTGGTTTTTCGCAATCATATAGCTTTCATTATTAGTTAGATTTTGTATGTGCGTTTATGAAACTTAAATCCGTGTTTATTTAAGCATTTGTTTCGTTTTAAGTACTAGCTTAGAAATTGAATTTTACCAACACCCCTCAACACATCGTCCACATAAAAATTCCATAGCGGTGGTTTAAATATCGGCGGTTTCAGGAAAATTCCCATTTTCGTGAATTGCTAATTGATTTAATATTTTCGTTTAAGTATGACGGCAAGACAGTTCGATAAGCAACAATGTAATTTTATCAGTCCAACCCCTGCGGGCTATATGGTAAGTAGTGCAAAAAATTGGGCTAATTACTTATGGACTTTACTAAGGCCCAAAGAAACGCAACATGGTCAGATGCAATAATAACAGAGAAGACTTTGCAACAAAATTAATTCCTGTAATCTAGAGAAAGATGCATTTGAGTCTGTTTTATCCAGTAATAAACTCATTAATGCTAATCAGTCACAAATAGCTCGAGTAGGAGCTTAATAAACTGTCTAATTAAATGAGAATAACGCGTCATGGTCGATCAGAGACCCCGAATTTGAAGCAAATGCTCGTTTCTGCTAACAGACCTGGAATTAGGTCTCAGAAGCTATTTAAATGAAAGTAATTGCATCATGGACATCACAGTAAAGGAGCTACTTCGCTTATAGTCTAGCTAACTTTTGAATAAATTCTAAGAAAAGAAACACATTGGCCTTTTCTTATCTAATAGTTTATTCACTTGAGGAACATTGGAACAACCAAACAAAGTTAAATAAGCTTCGAATTAACAAAAGTATGATTATAACATCGAAACCTATTGTAATACCGAACCAGAATTGCTATACAAATTTAAATGAATGCTATCGTATGGGCAGAAATTATGTCACAATACTATGACATCCTTTCAGTATATATATTTATTCTTAACAGTTATTGTTTTGTTTTGTTTTTTTGCAAAAGAACAAATTTAACCGCGGCTAAGAGGCATTTGCAGCATTTAATTCATTTCAGAAATCGACATTAACAACAATACATCACTCAGTGAACACGCACAAATTTGTATATAAATACATTCTAAGAAAACTAGAATAGACAAAATGGTTTATCAGACATATACAGTCGAGTCTTAAACTCACGGCATATTATGATTTGTTTGCATTAACTCTAGGCCCCAGATTTTTGTTTCTTTCGTTCGAACTCTTTTCTAGTTGAGCATTCGCCCAGAAAAAGCGAAGTCAACAGTCATTTAGTCATCTCATTACTATAACTTGCTCCGAGTGCACCATAGGAGGCAACTAAATCAAATTGAAGAGAAAGAGGAAGCTTTGTCTCAGGTTTGAGAAAAAACTTCCCGAGGGGATTAATCGGTGGATTCCTCTCCCCTTCCCATATCATCCCTTTCTAGAGGGATTTTCGACTCCAGCGTGCTTTAAATGTTCTCATGCCGCAAAGACACAGGATTCGAACCCAGGTCCAGAAGTATGGCAGCTGACTCCCCGTGCCACAGTGCCAACAAGGCGGTGGCCCTAAGAATTATTCGCGGTGTTTCTTTCAAATAATCGTTACATTACTCATAATGTAACGATTATCTTAAAGACATCTTTTACATTGTTCGTAATGCATTAGACAGATTGCTGCATCAGTAACTAAATAGTCAAGAAGACATAAAAGATATATTGTTATTTCCGTACAAATTTGGGGTTTATTTAATTACAGTAGCTGTTTATAGGTTCATTATTTTTATGGCAATATCGTGCCCTGGATTACGGTATTTCGAAAGAAAATAGCTTTTTCTATATCCCTCGTGAAAAGCTTCAAATATTAATGATCGATTTTACCTGTAAACGTAAATCATATACAGATGAATCTTGTCTGTCAGCATTGCATTATAGAATAAGTAAAACTAAGTATTACTTCATGATTGAAGAGCTCTTAAATGAATTCCAAAATTTTGTCATTAATTCACATCAGGTAACGTATCTTACATGCTTTTAGTACGTCCCCTTTCTTAGAGGCAGTACGCGGTTTCTAAGTACCTGGTCCTTGCATTATTTACGCCAGCAGCTCCTCTCTTTCGCCCGAAAAGTTACACGAAGCAAAGATGAGTTTGCTTTTCGATTGGCTCTCTTTCTGTTCTTCGATTTGTAATATTTTTTTCTTCCTGTGCCTCATTTTGTTATTTGTGGGAAGTAACATATGTTTTTTTTTCTCCTTTTTTGGAAGATCTTCGAGGCTAAAAGTAATGGGTTTCAATTTCATTTCGCATGATGAAACTTTGCGAAGCTTACACATCGTAGATGATTGATAGGGAGGTTTTCTGTCCCAGTTCAGATAAAAAATGCATTCAGAAAAGCAATAAATCGAAGTGAAATATGTAAAATATGATCAGCAGAATTTGCTCTCAGTTTTCTTCCTTTCATTCAATCTTATATTTGTTCTAGGAGCTTTATGTAACGAGTTGATGCAATAGCAATACAAAACGCATACAAATCTGAAACTTAGCTTATTGTGCGACATAATTAATTTAATGAACAATACGAGTAAAAATAAATGAAATAATACATATAACCTATGAAAACATTAAATCTCAAAGTAGGAAACTATATTATGCTTTTTGAATTTGAATCGCCTGTTGTTTACGAAAAACATTTCAGGCAGTAACACATCAGGAGAGTTACATCAATCAAAAAATGAACATTAAAATAATGAATTAAGAATAAATGAATTGCCTGTCTTGTAATTTTATGGTGCAATTTTCCGATTAACTTTTATTTATTTCTCTTAACTTTCGTTATGATAATGAAAATAACAACAAATTGTTTATGCGCAAAAATGATTTTATAACTTTTTTATGATAAGGTACTAATGTAAGATATTTTCCCTTTCTCACCGCGTGCCTTTGTGGTGTAATGGAAGCTTGTCCGGTTAGCAACCGAAAGATTTCGGTTTTGAATCTCGGCGAGAGCATGGCTGCTGCTTCCTGCTCCTAAAAATACCTAATAGCTTTGAAACATCAACTTATTCAAAGATAACCAGAATAAATTGTCTACAATTTATATACTATCAATGTACTAAAAAGAAATTTTCTATACGAACATATATTACAGTGAAGTATTTTTAATAGATTTATCAAATGCCGCAGAAATTACTTTTTTTTTTTTAAATATTAGTTTCATTGCTGTAATTTAAGTTACTTCAGTGCTATGAATATTTGCGACGAACTGTGTATTAATAAGTTCATGAAACTTTATTTTTAAATATTCTAAGGACATTACATGACATATTGTACTTAATATGCATATCTGGTACATTTTCAGGACGCATATCCACTGTTGCTGAGTGGTTTCACTAAATTGAAGACTTTACTACGTAAAGAAAATAACATTAAAAGTGTAAAAAGTTATAATAATCTGTACTGAAGCTGTAATAGCACCTTTTTTAAACAGCTTATTTTTCAGAATAATGCAACTAGCTTTTTGAAGCATTTCACCCAAAGTAAATTTAGTCAAATTTTGACATTGCTGTCCAGTCAACATAGGAACAAATTTTTAATAACTTTCATCACACTACATTGTGTTATCGGTTTCTCTCATGGTGACGGCATTGAAAAAGTTGATGCCGTTTGACTATTTCTAACAAAACGCAGATTCAGAAGCATTTAAATAAGAAAAATAAGACATTAAAATAAGAAACCAAAGTAGGTTTCTTATTTTTTCCTAACACATTAGAAAATGTAAGAAAAAGATAAACTTGAACAATAATTAAGAGGATGACTAATTACAGTATGCGGTCATGTTGACTATAATTTAGTTAACCGAAAAAATAAATAAATTTAATAAAATATGTTATGATTTCATTCATTAAATTGATTTTGTACGGGTTTTAAAGCATTTCAAGAATTCTTAATTTATTTTTTTATTTCATAGAATTAAATGACAACAATTTCTCGTTAAGAATATAAATTCTTAATATTTATAGGCTACACAAATTGTTTATCTAAGTATTCGCTGAATAAAATATCGTTTCTTATTAATACCTGTATATACAGTATTAAAAATGAAGCAAAATGCTTAGTTTATTCGTCTTTGTAATTTACACAAGTGATTGATTTAGTAATTTTCCCTAATGCAAGATTCACGCAAGTGTTTTTTAACATTGCATAAACATTTGCAGCTTTATTTTTCTTACGCTGGTTAATTTGATGCTGTTTACAACTATTTTCCTAAGAAGCGTCTTTTATTCTTCTAATGGTACCAAGAGGATTCTTCTCTGGGGATATGTAATTTTTTTCGAAGCTGTTCGGCCACATCTAAAATGAAATCACGACGACTATTGTCTGCCTCGCAAGTAGTCTTTTCACAGATGAGTCATGCATTTATCATATATAAATCAAGGACGTTAAAACAAGTGCACTGACAAACTTCGGATGACTTGATGGAATATTTTCGGGCCATTTGAGCCAAAATATTAATTCATAGTTGGTTGCATCGTAAAATCTCCTACTCTCGGATGTTTTTCTCGTTTCCTGGAACTTTCAGAGTTGGAATGAAATGAACTCATGACAAAAATACCTTTGCTATTTTTCCCTGATATGAGTGAGAGGAATATTATGTCTAACTACTTTACTACAGTACATTTCTGATATTCTTGAAAGATAGGGAGATCAAATTTTTTACTCGGTTGACTATGCTAGCATAACGAATTCCCTTTTTTCAGTTTTTTTACAAAATTCAAGGAAGCAAAAATTGTCCTGAGAACTTACATAGTCTTTCAGTGATATAAGTAAAACTAACTTGATGTTATGAACTCTCTTGATTCTGAATATGATAAACCTTTGCAATCAGTAGCCTTTTCAGGTAATCTTTTTAATTTAGCTCCTGAAAGCTAGCTGTTAATTAACAAGTTTAAAACTAAAGTGAAAAGTTATCTTTCAGATCCTCTTTTTACTGAATCGCTAATTGGAATGACTGGAGGATTGTAGGACTCGTCTTTATTAATGATACGCCCAAAATTTTCATGCACATCCTTTTCCATCTATGTAAGTCTCTTCTTTTAATTATCTTTTGCAAAACTTTCAGGTATTTTTATATTATTATCTTTCTATAGTTCCTAAAAAATACACTGCTCGACATTGGAAATGCAACACCTAGAAGGAGTGGTCAGAAATTTATGCAAATTTTAGAGTAGACGCACGTCACTTAGTTATGCAAATGATAGGAAAAGCGCAGGTGACGCATCCGACGCATGTGAAGTACGATATAAGGGAAGTAACGTGCAGAATGGACAATATTCGCATCGTTATTTCTGCCAGAGGAATTATCGAAGAAATTTGATTTTTGTCCCGGAGGATGTGTGTAACAGGAGAGAATGCCAGGCCGCCGTCAACAAAGGTCCTTCCAGCAGATAGACGATTTTACGAGAGGTATGGTGATTGAACTGAGAAGAGCGGGTTGGTGCTTACGTCAAATTGCAGACGATACCCATATGGATGGGAGCATGGTACATCGGCTATGGCGAACATGGTTGGAACAAAGGAATGTGGGAAGGAGGAGTGCAGGTGCAGCCAGAGAGACGTCAGCACGCGTGGATAGACGCATCCGCCGACAAGCTGTGGCGGTCCCGCAAGTCCCTTGTACCGCGATTCTGCAGCATGTGCAAGATACCCTGGATGCTCCCGTGTCGACCAGAACCATTTCTCGTCGGTTGGTTGAACGAGGTCTGCACTCACGGCGTCCGTTAAGAAGACTGCCATAGACCCCACATCATAGACGCCAACGTTTAGAATGGTGCCGGACTGGAGCGATGTGGATAACAGAATGGCGAAACGTCGTGTTCTCACATGAATCACGCTTCTGTTTATCCAGTGACAGTCGCCGCATACGTGTGTGGCGTCGACGTGGAGACAGATCTAATCCGGTAGTAACTGTGGAAGGCCCCACCGCGCGACAACGTGGCATAATGGTTTGGGGCGCTATTACCTACGATTCCAGGTCATCTCTAGTTCGTATTCAGGGCACTACGACGGACCACCGATACTTGGATAATGTACTGCGGCCGGTGGCAATCCCCTACCTTCAGGGGCTACCTAATGCAATTTTTCAGCAAGATAACGTCCGACCACACAGTGCTAGCATCTGCCAACATGCTCTGCAGGGTATACAGATGCTTCTCTGGCTACCGTACTTGCAGGATAATGCCTGACCACACAGTGCTAGCATCTGTGAACATGCTCTGCAGGGTATACAGATGCTTCTCTGGCTACCGTACTCTCCTGACCTGTCACCAATCGAACATGTGTGGGATGTGATTGGACGTCGTTTGGAGACTCTGCCCCTGCCTCGTTCAGAAGACGAACTGTGGCAAATGATTGAAAGGGAATACAGAGCCATCCTTCAGGACACCCTCCGCACTCTTAGTGACTCTATGCCCAGACGTGTTTCTTCGTCGATCGCTGTCCGCGGTGGCCCTACATGCTACTGAGCCGACGCCGTTCTCGCTCTGTATTCTGACTATTATTTTGAAATAAAGATCACTTATTGCTGCTTGCTGTCTCTGTCTTTTTTCCAAATTTCACAATTTTCTGACCACTCCTTCTTGGTGTTGGACTCACGTATCTTCTGCTTGTTTTCTTTACTTAAAATGTGTCAAAAGCGTCCGTAAAAGTTTCTCAGAATTTCACGATTACGATACAGTTCACTTTCTAAAAGCACTTTAACTTCACTGTCGTTGTAATAATATTGCTAGATATTTTCATACGCAGGAACTCAATTTCAAATCCTTTTCAGTTTTTTTATCTTTATAAAATTTATTTCCGTAATATATAATGAGCTTATTTCCTTTCTCTCTAAATGTAGAGACTTCATTTCATAAATGAATAGAAATTCAGTCTCTTCAAAGCAATGGTTTCTTGTGATTTTTATTATGTAGAGAAATAGAGTATTAAGTTGTTCATTTCTAGAATGAGGAATATGAATTTTCCCCAAATGTTACGTGATTCGAGATCTTCGATCGAGAAAGTAGTTGAACCTGTTACCTATTGCTAAAATCCTGTTGTTAAAAACCTAGTAAATATTAAAATTACTCAAGTATGTTTTATGATTCTGGATAGAGAAAAGTAAAAGCGTATTTCCTCGCTTAATGCGTCGGGGCAGTTACATTTTGATTAAATCATTGAATTATATTATAATTTTTAAAATATCAAATCCTTTTAATTAATTTTTTTTTGAAAATTTCTATTTTAAATTTAGCTTAAGAATTTGAAAAAATATGTTGGGCAAAATAAAAAAAACCTCCTTGAAAAATACGAAAAGTGTTACTAACATATTTTAATTTTCGTTTTTAAATTAAATTTCATTTTATTTTCAGGATAAGTTTCCTATTTGATATTTTGTTTGGTTCCTTCATGTTAAGTAAATCTTCCATCATTAGTTGATGCAAACTTACAAAATATCCACTTTTTTCACGTTAATTTCTCAGTATTTTGCGCGACTTCCGCCAGCACACTGGCAAACTATGTGCGTAAAAAATTGTCAAGAAATAAACGTTTGTTTCTTTCGATATAGATCTGAACAGCAACTGCTGCTGTCATTCCATCATCAGTATCTAAATTACACACACACATATATATATATATCCTTTATGTATATTAATAAAGTGTTCAAGAGTTTTCATTAAACAGTTTGGATAGTTCTGTAATTATGAACGAAACTAGCAGATTTTGCAAAATCTCTTAGAATTTTTGCAAAATCGCAACAATAAAAGTATATTCATTTGCATACAGTTTGTTCTTTTACTGAAAAACTATACATACTAATTGATTATTAATAGACTTACAAATAGGTTATTATATTAGAAACTTTAAGAGAATTTTCTTATTTTTGAAGAACTTTTAATGAGGTGCTCATTAGCTGCACAGCAAAAAAGAAATTCGCAAATGATAGATTAGTCAAAGAACTAACAACAAGAATTGAGAATGAAGGACTAAACTGCAATTCTATGTTCTTTGTGTCAGATACAGTTTTTACGTCAGATGCTTTAGCAATGATTTCGAGTCATTGAAATAAAACAACAGTTTTCTACTTTACATGTAAGACAGCGTAAACTATGGAGAATACAGAATTATTAAAATTTGATTTGTTCATTTCTGTTTTTTATTAATAGTTTAGAGAGTTCTGCTTAGGGAAGAAAAAAATGCGATATACAGTATTTCGATATCAAAAACGCAATAGTATTACTTAAAGGAGGTAAAAAATAATGCAGCCGTTTTCATTTTAAAATATTATAGCCCAATCGATACTTTTTTTAAGTTTTTGCATTAGAAATTCCAATAGCAAATAATTCTGGAAGAACCCGAAAAACAACCATTTCTTAAATTTAAGCCTGAATGCATGAAAATCAATCTTCAACTTTAAAGAACTCGAAATATAAACAAGAAAACTAATATTTTCTGCAGAGATGACATCTTAACATAATACTTGCCCAAAATGAGATTTAATAAAATCACTGAAATAATGGTTTAATTTCGCTTGGCAATATTAAACCATCACCGGATCAGGACAGTATATTGTTACTGAAAGAGTACTTTGAATTTTCTTTTTTCTTTTTTATTCATTGATATTAGTAGGAATATGACAATTTTCAGTTTTGGTACGATATATCTGGGAAACGATTTGGAAATCTAACATACTCGAGTGTTTAACATTTGTTAGGTTTCGACTATTAGAGAAATACTATTTAGTGAGGATGATATCCTTCTCAATTATATGTATAATATGTCCTTTCAAATACAGTAATCTGAATTTAATATTCAATAATATTTCTGAAAATTAATAAGCTGGAAACGTGTATTTTTGTGATAACTAACAGCATTTTTGAGATTCAGTAGCATAAAATGTTGGTTACAAAGAAAAGGAAAAACAACTGAAAATTTTTATGACTTATACCTCAAAATGGTAAACAGCTATCAGCAAACATCGATTTCAGGCCTAAAAAAATCAGATTTAAGGACAAAGCGTACTATGGATTAAAAAAGATAGAATTTAAAAAATTCTACAAATCGAAAAATTTGAAATAGTGCTTCGAGGCTCACGAAGTACTGAAGGAAAATATGCCTGTTATGAATTTCATCTGAAAACTAATTTTAGCAGAATTTGGAATAAAAACATATGAATTGCGTTTGAAAATTCAGATTCGACTCTCAGATTACCTCTATGTATACATGTTGAGTACTTAGCAGCATTTTTACACGATCCGAAAATTTTTAAATAACGATATCGCGGATCATTATGATGGTAGGATATTTATTAAATTTTATTATTTATTTACTTATTTTTGTTTGACTAAACCATCTAAGATAACCTAACTCTTCTAAATAAACGTAACTAAGCTAGGAGCTTAACATTTAGAATATTCATTTATAATTATTATTGAATCATTTATTTATTTCTGTTTGACTAATTCGACCATTCAAAACCACTTTCAGGTTTGAGTCTTTTTAATCTTACCGAAGGGAGTCGGGTACCAAAAGTATCACAATATTTGAAAGCTTATTTTGATTGATTCATTTCTTACGTTGAGATTGTTGAACTACGATCACACGTTCATTTATTATTGCCATGTTTTCCAAATATGCTGCGTTTCACTATAGTTATTTATTGTCGATCCTTTTTCTTATATCTCCACTTCCTCTTATAAATAAACGAGAGACCAAAATTTCAATTAAATGGTACACAACGAATGCCGTTGAGTCTTTAAACGCTGTTGCTATTAATAAAAAGTACGCCGTTTGATGTAACCAAAATAAAGCTCCACAAAAATATCAGAGTAATATTTATTTATCAGAATCTTTCAAAGTTTTCAGATATTGGCATGACGTTTACTATGCACGTATCTAAAATTTAAAAGAGCGCGAGGTAAGATTTTTAATTCATTACTCAAGTTTAACAGCAGACACCTGACGTATAGTTTATTACCATTCTATATCACATTAAATCTTTATTTTTTAAATCTTAATTGCATTGCTTAGAAAGCAATTTAAAGACAACAATAAATAACACTTTATTAACTTCATTTTTCAATTTTTTATTTAATACTGAGACTGATTGGTGTGAACCTTAGTATGCCTAACGATAGACTACTTCTAGTTCGATTACTTCCTGTACCACGCACATGAGATAAACTACAAGGAACTAATTTGTCGAATCGTCTTAATAAACCACAACATAGGGGGAAATTATGTGCCGGTAGGTTTTGCTGACCTAGGGAGAATAGCTGTTTCAGCTTCAAAATTCGTGAGGAGAAGCTGAAATTCATTTAGATAAAACATGATATGAAAATTCTTCGCGATTACTTTTTCTTTTCCTCGGCAAATTTTAGTGGCTTTCGTGCTGTGATGAACACAGTTATGTTTGGGTATTGGGTAGCTGTAATTCCGAGAACGAGAGATTGATGTTCACTGCCGACTATATGGATAGTCATAATATTGGATATATTGAAAATCGTTATTGTAAAGCTATATTTTTGGCAGTTTCTATAACGCGGGCCTCTGTGATTTCATAGAGGTAAACGATATAAATAATGAGAAAAACTTATTCATTTTTATAAAATATGTCATATTTTGGGTTATCTTGTTTTCATGATTTACTCCCCGGGGGTTGACTCAGGAGAATTCCTGGGAAGTACTGGCTAGGATCTGTACTTAGGCAGTCTCAACCACGGGGGCAAAATATCAGGTACTATTGTACCTTATTCTTCACAGGACTAGAACCCGGGTATTGTACCTAGGATGGGATCAGGCTCGACAGGGACCGTACTGGTACTGGCTTGTCCGCTCCCTCGGCTGTGGTGGAGCTGATAAAAACAAAGGGGGGGGCGGTGGACATATGCCTGTCAACCAAAGGTGTACATCGGGCGTCCCCGTCCTCCGTAAAGTGTCCCTATAAAAAAAAGTGTTTTCATGATTTGATTCTCGACGCATTAATGTTTTCTCATTTTTTAATAAGACCCACACCATATCCATCGCGGAATAACGTGTAAATAGATGACGTTTGTACAAAGTGCAGTTATAGTAATCAATATTAAAAAAACAAGAGAATTTTACTTTTCTACTTAGTAGTATTGTTCATCTGAAAACGATTCTTATGTATATTGTTAGCTGGACTGTCTTCTACAACTAAGTATGCATTCTGACTCTAAGAGTTTTGTCATACCTAAATGCGTTTTTTTTCTTTTTTTTTTAATTTTGAAAGTCTTTTAAACATTAAAAAACTTTAAATCCTTACCACAAATTAATGTGTATCCTATAAAGATTCCAGAGTCGTTAGAAAATTTTTAAATTTGTATTACAATCGAGTTCTAAATTAATTAAGTTTAGGAGTACATAATGAGCAAAGTCTCATGGTGTTACATGCACCACTGACGGCGACCTCTCTGCGAATAAATAAGTACATATTGCGAAGACAGAAAGCCGTATGAAACAAGTGAGCATTGCTTCAATCAATTTCTTTTTTGCACAGTGCAACTACTCACGCATTGTATTTCCTTTGTGTAATCATACTGAAGTGCAAATTTTACATTCAACAGCTTTTACGGACTCTAGATTGTTTATAATTTCCTATTCTCTCGCAGTCACATTTATAGTATTATGCTTATCGTTAACCTTTACATTTACTCTTAAAAAAAAGGCGCCCCCAAAAGTGAAATCCTTCATGTACGATGGACTGTTCAATGTGCTAATTATTTCATTATCATTTTAAATTCTTAGTAGTTATCATATTGCAATGAATCAGCATAAAAGTGTAAGTTAGGTTGTAGAGACATTAGGTACTTTTTTAAAGCAGGAGAAATGAAAAACGAGCAATGCCCTCGCCGGGACTCGAAACACGAACCTCTCGAACACGCTCCAAGTGTGCTGACCACTACACCACGAAGGCGGAGGAAATACCTTATATGTAACCCGTTTTAAGAGGCGACTGATTAGGGGACCCAGTCGCCAAATCCTATAGTAGAGGTGGAGAATCATCAACCACCAGCTTTTTTAGTTCGGCGCTACTGTAGGGACATTAGGTATTTTTTTGAAATCAGGAGACATGAAAAATGAGCAGTGCACCCCGGGACTCGAACCACGGACCTCTTGAATACGCGCCGAGTGTGCTGACCACTACGCCACGAAGGCATGCCAAGAAGGCGAGAAAAATGCCTTATAAGGCGAGAAAAATGCCTTATAAGGTTATTATATTATTCTACATTTTTATTTTGCATCTTATTTTTCAATTTTTACAAATTGAATTTATATTTTGTTAGTTAGCTTTTAAGAAAAGAATTGCTAATTGATTAATAGCAATTTCATTTTGCAAAGAAGTCTTTTATTCATACTAAATTCTTTAACAAAGACACTTTTACACAGAGCAGGAAAAACTTGTTAAAACAATTTTAGACATCAGAATTAATTAAGAAAAAAAGGAGTAGGCAATTTTAAGTTTATTGTATACTTCATTTCCTTAAAACAAATGCATAAAATTATGTTACATCCTGTAAACATATTCACTCTGCCACACGTAGTAAATCACTTCATATGATCTTTTATGAGTTCAGCGTATAATCCTTTTTTCTATACGCAAAATAATTTCTTTACCTGAAATATTAATTTAACTAAAATAATTATTAAATTTAACTTTAAATATTAAGGAATATGAAATTAATTTGAAATGAACACAATAACCACTGCCAACAAAATATGCATAATATCTCGAATTGCTTCTTTAAAAACGTCCTATGTTTTATGCAATACACTATCGCTATTTTGTAAAGTAGTCGTCTCATCAATAATAAGGTTTACAGGGTATATGCTTAGTTACAAATAAGGGATTTGAGTATATTAAAGTAGCAAAATTTAATTAATTTCAGTTTCGGCTCTATAAAAGTGTTATATATTAAAAAAAATATTTATTTAAATACTAAATTAATCAAAACTGTGTAAGCATGATACAATTTTTTAAAAATTATATTAAACATGTAAACCAAAATATATTATTATTGGCTAATACTTATATGTTTTATAGACGAAAAGAAAAAACCTTTAAAGTATAATGTTACTTGGAAACGCTTGAATTGATTCCTAAATATCATCTCTCAATTGATATGTAGAACGTCCATAAATTGAAATAAAATTTAAATATACTTACGTATAAAAGATTTAGTCATTCCTTAAGTAGCAATAAATAAAGTATTTTAATGCTTAGTGTATTTAATATTAAGTAGTCAGTAGTTATACTTCCTAACTGTGAATGAAATTCATTGAGTAACGCATATATTAGAATATGAACTTGTAGCTAAATGCATGCGCCGGATTAAAGCAACCAATTAAATATTTCATTTCATTTCATTTCATTTTTATTTGCTTGATTTTGATATTGAAATTTTCTCATGAAAAATGTCTGCGCTTTATATGACAATATATAGTAGATATTTCATTTAAAAATATAGAGTAGATATTTCATTTAAAAATATAGAGTAGATCTTTCACTTAAAAATATAGAGTAGATCTTTCACTTAAAAATAGAGAGTAGATCTTTCACTTAAAAATAGAGAGTAGATATATAGTAGATACGTAGTAGATATTTACATAGCTGACAATATATGGTAGATATTTCATTTTTATACAAAAATTTTTAAAAAACTAAATGCATTACATATTCAAGCTCGATCAAGCGATAATTTAAATCAACTGTTTTCATAAACAACAAACACTGTGAATAAATAAAAACACCATTTTGAGATCAACAGTGAAATAATACACAAATTAAATTTAAATATATTCATATGACCTAAAATTTAAATTTGAAGGGAATAATTGCTGAAGAAAACAATTAAACATCGAACCTAAAGCTGGAGAAGTTAAGAGGTATGTAGAATACTTAATTCCTACCATTTTGGTCTTAAGTTTACATTCATATGCCACTGTAATCGTTAAAGCAATATACACAAATAAAAATTTAAAAAAAGGCCCCGTTATAACTTTTTATCATTTTCTACGTTTGAGTTTCACTTTTTTAGTTATCTGTAGTAGTTACATTTTGTCTGCAGTGTTCTTATACTTTATTGTTATATATATTTCCTTCGCATTATTCCAATTTTCATATTCGTTCACTTTATATGCAGTGGTATACATATATTGCCGCGTGTGTGTGGGTTTGTAATAGATTGAATGTACAAATTCGATAATGGGTTAGTAAAATTTATTCTTGTCAAAAGAAATATATCAGAAATCTGGAGTTTTCCTTAGAGATATTCGTACAAGTGTTCAAAATATCACGCAATAATAGTCAGCAATTATACTACAGACTATTAAAAACGTTAAACAGAAAGCAATGCACAGCGCATTTAAAGAGAAAGCTGATCCGATTTATCTGAGTTCATGGGCGCAATAACAGTACTAAGCAACTGAGCTGAGATGTCTCTCTCCGGCTTTAAATAGTTTTCAACCAGCCGTGAGAGATAGTTCTAGAATTTGCTGCTTCTCGAGATTTCTGGAAACCAATAAAAGGATGGAATTACGGTTACAGCTAACATAGCGCTCAATTACATTTATTCAATGTTAAATGAACGTGCTCCTGTATTTTTAATTTCCCAGCATAGCTTTCTCTTAAAATTTGTCTCGCGCTGCATTGCACGAGGAAATAAAAGCATTTTTATTAGAATTCTACTCAAATTAGCTATCTGAATGCAAAATTCGTAACAATATATATAATATATAATAAAATACATTGGCTATGCATCCAAATAACCTCAAAACTGACTATTCTAAATTTGATCCTCCTAAATTCATCTATTCTCCCAAATTTGCGATCTTTCCATCTTACATAACGCTGCTTGAAAAATAAAACTAAAATCTAAAATTAACCAATCATACCTTAGCTGTCTTTATTCTTCTAAACTTAGTATAAATACTGTTTCGCAAGTAACTACGTCACTCTTTTTCTTAACTTCTTTCCTGCTAGCATTTCCGCGCTGCTTATACTGTTCTGTCTAAAATGCTTACGTCGTACTTTTAAAACTAGTGTACATAAAAATTATCGTATTAAACGGTGATTGGATAATTGTCTGCCAAAATAATTTAATATGCGTGAAAAACAAGTTTGGTGATTCGCCAAATCCAGTTTTTATTAGTTTCATCTGTATGTTTTCACTCTCAGCCATGACGACTATCGAAAGTTAAAAGTACCGGTGTCTTCTAAGCAATTAAAATACACTCATGTCCAAAATTATGTTTACATGCATAAATTCACGGATTTCCCAGAGACTATGACTTATAATTTAATGAATTTTCGTGGAATCATACATAACATGATGACATATAAATGCAAAAGAAAAAATTGAAGATCACCTCATATGATATAAAATTGTAGCATGAAACAATAAAAATGGTAATAAAGTGTGACAAAGAGAGTTAAGAAAAAAAGGAATGATTCAGAAAAAGAATTAAGTCTTACGAATTTAATATGGAATATGATCTCCCCTGACTTGTACACACATATCACAACGTGTTTTAAGGCTGGAAATAACGTTGTTAACCACAGTTTGGGGAATTAATCTCCACTCTTCCAGCAATGCCGTCTTCAGAGCATTTACATCTCTAGGAGGAGGATGTATACGTGCAATTGCTCTTCCAAGGTAGTCCCATAAGTTCTCTATCGGGTTAAGGTCAGGAGAGTTTGGTGGCCAAGGTATTCGCTTAATGTCTTCACTTTCAAGGAATTCATCAACGAGGTTTGCTCGATGTGGACGGGCATTATCATCCATAAATAAAAAGTCAGGTCCATATGCACCCCTGAAAAGTCTTACATAAGGATCTAAGACCTCATCCCGATATATCTGGCCTGTCACAGATCCGCTGCTGAACACGTGTAGGGGCGTACGTCCATCGATCATTATTCCACCCCATACCATCACACCTCCACTACCGAAACGGTCACGTTCCACAATGTTTGAGGGATCATTTCGTGTTCCTGACTTCCTCCAGATGTAAACACGTTTAGAATCACCACTTAAACTAAACCGCGACTCATCAGTAAAGAGAACATGGGACCATTGATGTTCAGTCCAGTTTTGATGTTTTTTACACCAATTAATTCGATCCCTCTTTTTCTGTGAAGACAGTAATACACATACCCATGCCTTTCTGGCATAAAGGCCTTTTTCATTAAGCCTTCTGTATATTGTTTGCCGTGATGCAACAGTTCCAGTGGCGGCTGCAAGCTCTGAACTTAACTGGCGAGCAGTAGCCTTTCTGTTACGACGGGCAGTTAATGCCAGATACCCATCTTCAGAAGCAGTTGTCGTTCGTTTCCGACCTTGTCCAGGCCTCCTTACAACACTTCCATCATTTTGAAACTGTTTCCATAGCTTAGAGACTGTCTGTCTTGAAATATTCAGACATGTGGCTGTTTCCATGATTGACTGCCCTACTTCTAAACGGCCGATAATTCGCCACTTTACAGATTCTTCCAAATGATACTTCGAAGCCATAACAAATCGCTTTGAGTCCCTACACACTGAAATCAAACGCTGTGTTGCAGAAATTCACTCAAATATTCAGTTTGCGCAAAGCGCTTGATTCACCCTTGGACCCTTGGATGCCTAGATTTGCATATCACAAACCGTTTGATTACTTTTGATTGCATAATGCTAATTAGGCTTGGATTTCACACATTCCCTGCAAATACGGATCACATTGATTCGATATTTCATTGAATATCATCAATTTTGGGTATGTAAAGATAATTTTGGACATGAGTGTATTATATTTTGTATGCCACAAGAATTTTTGTGCAAGTAATTAAAGTTTTCAAAGTACAAAAAAAAAATACTATTAATATTCTATGATGCTTTGTTACTTTAGAATCATAATTTGGTAATATAAAAAATATATCTGCGAATTATATATAATTCTTAACTGCAAAGAAATATATGATTTTTATGGCAAATAAATCTTTCCATTATTAGTTAAAATTTCATTTTATTTTGCCCAAGATCATTCTAAAAAAATTTCCGGTGTTATTTCTTCATTTCATTGAATTCGTATAACAATTTCGCATTATTTGACCTTGACCTTCAGCTATCCAAACTTTTCTTTGGTTTTAGTTAACAAATGTTTTCTTTTGCTTCTTTTACCATGGCTCTAACATCTTTTTCGCCAAACAGCAGATCAGTTGCACTTTTACTCATAAATAACGACCATGGCATTTTGAAGTACTCGTTTTTATTGGTCCATATTTTTTATCCGTTTTGACCACCAGTTTAGCCCTGTATAAAGAGTTTGGAAAAGGGTACATAATTAAATACTATGTGTTTCTCACACAGTTGGTCGCGCAGCCATGGTTTCTGTTTTAGAAAATGAATTCAATAAAATAGAATTTCACGTGTCATAATTTTGGTCACGTAAAGTATTTTATTAAAGTATAAGCTAAACCTAATTTTTATGCGGCCACTTGCCAAAATAAAAACTCACTAACAACCTAATGCATCAAAATTAAACGCAATTTCAATTAATATGCAACATGAAAAAAAAGAGAAGGAGAATCATTTCATTATTAATGAATTTAAAGGAATTTTAGCAATAATAAAACATAAACATATGTACGTAGTTAGATATAAATAGATAGAGAAAAATAAATAAATAAATAAATAATGTTAGATAATCTGAATATAGCAAAACTCACCAGGGCTATCTGCCTAAGAGAGAGATGCCTTTGAGGAGGACCATTCTAACTGAACCTGACTCATAATGACGCTACACATGGTGAAAACCACAAACCTCAGCCATGCAGCCAAATCGTTCATCTGGTATAGAACTCAGGTTGAAATCCCAGTATTCAACGGTCTTAATCACTTGGCCAAGGGTAAGGCTATACGCAGATAAGTGAATGAATAAACAGAAGGGAAGTTAAGGGAAAATACTTAGATTTCTCCTTCGTTTTAAAAGCAGTTTAAAATTAGTCTAAAAAAATTTCATTTACAAGCATTTAATGATTCGCGTTAAATAGGAATTCTGTGACATATTAGCTTGTTATGGGAAACCATGTAAAGTCTGCTTATGAAACACAGGGATGCTTTCTTGAATGACACTCTCAGCAAACATTTTCCATTGTTATGTTGCACATAGGGTTTAGGGGTTAGTTAGTTTATTTAAATGTAAAAACGTATACGAGAGTTACCTGCTTAAGGGGAAGGATGCCTTCGCGGAGGACTTTCTAAGAGAAACTGTTTCGTATTCAACTTGCACATGAGGAAACCACGAATACTACCATGTATCCATTGCGTATATTCATGTAAACACATGGGTCTGAGTTCAGGATAAACTACAAGTATTCGGAAGTTGTTACCGCTCAGACTGTGGTGGGACACAAAGTACACACTGAAAAAGCGGAAATGCCATGCAACAAACCAATTAAATTTCCTACAGCAGATTTGTACTTTATGCTCTCGCCCAATAGCCGACCAATATTAATGTGGAAATCCATTTCAGAATAACATCAAACTAAACGAATGCTTTAGAATATATGAGTTTTCCTAAATCGCAGTACAGAATATGTATTTAAACAAAGCGCATATGTAAATTGAAAAATTACAATAATAATGAATAAAAATAATATAAGCTATGATATTTGATCTAAAGCAGACTTTACGAATTAGACGTGCAACATGTTTATGTAACTGATTGTTTTTAATATCTATTTAATATCTATTTTTAATATCTCTGGAAAACTTTCGAGCTATTCATATTCATATTCGACTTTTACATTTATTTCTCGAAATCTTCATATATTTTTATGCATCACTTTGATTAATTTTGTAAGTAATAATCGTCTCCCTGAGCGAATTATTTTATTACATTAAACACATTCTATCTCTTAACGTGTATAGGAGAGCAACTGATGTACGCTGTGTTCTTTCCTTTTTAAAGAAAAGCAGGCTAGAGAGCTTTTCTGGACTGTTCAAATTATCCATTGGGTGAATCAGCAGGTTGCCTGAACTTTAGAAATAGAAGCACGCTAGAAAAGGAACCAATATTTAAATCGTAATACATTCACTTTTGTTATGAGATATTTCCGTTACTTTACAATTCATTAATTTAAAACAAGTCTAAAATCTTGAACCTCGCGCTGATAACCAAGATTTGTTAGGAATAATTACTCCCTTAGGAGTCATATACTAGAATCGTCTTTCTGAATTATAGAGACTTATTTGCATGGAGATTTGCTGAGAATTGAGTTTGGAATTTTAGTTTTGTTGAACTGTTAATATTTTGAACTAGCTGGCTAAACTGCTTTAAAAAGTTAATTATTTACTTTCTAATCTAAGACTCTGCTGTTTTCAGCGACTTTAATAAAAGTGAATAACTTTAGAATTTAACTACAGGAAGGAAAGTTATACTTATTTCGTTTTACTAGTTTTATTAACTTAATGGTGAAAACAAACTTCTTTCTCATTTCATTTATATGTTTAATTTCACAATTTGTTTCTAAAATACCTACCGGTAAAGTGTTTTTGGAAAGCATGACTGAGGAAATAAAATATGTTTTTGGATTGTAAGAGGAAATGCTCTGTGCAGAAATACCGCAAGCTTCATACACCTCGGGAAAACAAAGATAGAGCTGGTATCATTAATTAAAAAGAAATGGATCGAAATATAATAATTAAAAAAAAGCCTTTTGAGCATAGAAGAGGAAACACTTTCAAGACAAATGTCAGAGAAAATATAAAGTTTACTATCAAGCAGTTATATTGTAGAGTAATTAGGTTTTTTTTTGAAGCAGGGGACGTGAAAAATGCGCAGTGCCCTCTCCGAGACTCGAACCCTGGACCTCTTGATTACGTGTGGATTATGCTTAAAGTTACATCACGAATACATGCAGATAGGACAGGAAAAATACCATATAATATATAATGGGTACCTTTATTATTATATTTTTATGCATATATACATATATTTATATTATATATATACTTTATATATATATACATATATTTACATATACATATTTATATATATATATACTTAATATATATATACATATATTTATATATAAAAATATTATATAAATATATTTGTGTACAGTTTTTCTAACTTTTTATTAGCTTTTTATGAATTTTCTTTTGTGTATAATTTTACATTTCAGTTTAGTTTGATTATGAATTTAATTTCATCATTTGCCTTTAACTGGTAGGGTACCAAAGACACGTTGGGTAGTTCTTGTCATTATGGGATTATTTAGCATTTTTGAAAAATTGGATAGCAGCGATTTGAGTTCCATAATGGCTGGACGAACGAAACGTGTGTTCGGCACTTATTAGTCACCCGGCTTTAATGTTTTAGATACTAACCCTTGAAAAGTTCCATTTGAAGCATTGACCAGAGGGTGATTAATAGTTTTTATTCGTTTCTCCCATTTGCGCTTTTACAAACCTGCATTACCCATCCCCAGTTAAACTTTTAAGAAAAATAATTCCAGCTCCAGTATTTAAGAAATTTAATAATTTCGCAATTCACTAACAGTTAACATAAGGCAATGTTAATGAAAACAATAACAATATCAAACAGTTTTTCCTTGTATGGGATAGTCCTTTTAATGAAAAAATTATTTAAAATTTTCTTATAATTAATATCTGAAATATATATATATATATATACAATGTCCAACATGGAAAATGCAGCAGCATGAAAGTTCGCCGTATAAATATGCAAATTTACAGGAATACGTAGCGGAGCAAGTCATGCAGATGATGTAAGATGCTAGTTGGACACTTGACTATAAGGTGAGATAAAAGAGACGGGAACGGCGGAAGAACCAATGGTCGCTACTCTCTGCTGCTTACAGAATTGAGAATTTCAACGTTCTAGAAGACACGTCTTAATGATGAGATGCCTGGACGAGGGCAGCGTAGGCAATTCCGGCGAGCGGACAATTTTACAAATAGTCATATTGCAGTCTTTAATACCGCTCTTTCGGTTCCTGAAACCCAAGTAGATGTATCTACTGTGCATAGAATTCGGTCTGTATGGATCGATGAAGGAAATGTAAAATAGTCGTGAAAGACCACGTCTATCTACACGTGCTACAGAACACACAGATCGACACACACGAAGAGAAGCAGTGGTGGCATAAACAGTGGACTGATGCGGACATTTTGCGGAATGTGCAAGGAGCTTTCGATACTCCAGTATCTGGAAAAACAATTTCTGGACCTTTTTCTGAACGCGGCTTACACACAAGCCGCCCTTTACGAAGACTGACATTAACAACAATCTATCGACCTAAAAGACTGCATTGGTGCCGCCAACAAGCCAACTGGATATCTGAATTGGCGCAGTGTTGTATTCAGCGTCGAATCTCGGTTTTGTTTGTCTAATGACATTCATTGGTTAAGAGTCTGGATGCGTTGGGAAGACGGAGCCAATCCGATCACTATTGCTGATCGCCACACCGCTCGTCAACGTAGCATAATTGTTTGGTGTGCCATCAGTTATGATAGTAGATCAGGCCTATTAGAGGCACGTTGACGGCACAACGATACGTTGATGAGGTGCTACAGCTGGTTGTGCTACCTTACCTTAAGCGGCTGCAAAAGGGTATTTTCCAGTAGGACAATGCAATACCGCTCATCGCATTTATTAACCGACAAGCCTTGCAGCATGTCCCATTGCTTCCGATGTCTCCTGATATTTCCCTGATTGAGCATATCTGGGATGTGACTAGTTCTAATTTGTCTGCTTTGCCTTAGCCATTATCGGAGGTCGAACTTTGGAAGAGGGTTCAGAGCATATGGGCTTCTATCCCTGAGGACACGATGCGCAGACTAATTGAACTTATACCTCGCGGGGTAGCAGCTTGCATCGCTGCGAGACGTGGTCGTGGTTATACAGCTTATTGATTCTCTGTATATTCCAGTACTATCTAAATTTATCTTTATATAAATAATATTACTTATTTACATACGCCTGTGTATCAATTGATATGACACTCTACCCAAAGGTCGGGCATGTGTGTTTTCTTTGTCGGACAGGTGTACCCACACCCACACACCCCCACACATCCAAAGTCTCTTTGAATCAATGCCGAGGCCTGCAGCAGCGGTGATCTCCAACAATGGCGGCTACTTTGGCTACTGATTCTAGAAGGAACCACATTTCACAGAAGTCTATAAATTCAATCATTTGATACTTGGTCAACATGTTATCTACTAAATGAATTTTGTTGTGATATCTCTTGTCTTTTTGGTGTTGCAATTTGGATGGCCAGCAATGTATTTAGAACAGCTTAGATTTATAATTTTCATATAGTTCAGCTTAGCCTATCCATTCTCATTATAAATATACATAATAAATAGATTTCTCGTAATTTACACTGCTGGCCACCGTAAATACAACATCCTGAAGAAAGCATGCAAATAACATGAAATTTACAACATGCATTAGCGGAGGTGAGATATGCAAATGATTAGAATTTCAGAGTAAAAGCACATCACGTGAGCCTGTGGCGCCACTTCAAAGCGCTATTTAAGGCTTGGAGTTTTCGCCGATTTCAAGTTCGGCAATTATGTTTTTCTTGTGTTTTTTTTAACCGATGAATTATGCCTCGTAGTAAGCAGTTATCATCGTTTGATCAAGTATCAGAGTTCGACAAAGGAAGGATAGTGGCCTACCGACAGTGTGGATTATCTTTCAGGGAAATCGGTAGTCATGTTGCACGAAACAAATCAACTGTAATGCGGATATGTCACCGTTGCATGCAGGAGGGTACGGCGGACCGACGTGTCCGATCGCATCCACCTCAGTGCACCACTTCACGTGATGACAGGAACAATATGCGCATGGCAGTGACGGATCGCTCAATCACATCACGAACCATAGCACAGCACATCATATTCAGTCAGTAACGCATCATCCAGTGTCTGCGCGTACCATTCGACGCCGTTTACAGCAGAGGGGTCTGTCCCCAAGACGTCCATTGCTTAGTCTACCCTTGACGCAGAACCACAGACGTCTCCGCCGCCAATGGTGCTATGAAAGAACGATGTGGAAGGCAGAATGGAATGAAATTGTCTTTACTGGCGAGTCACGCTTCTGTCTGCAACACCACTATCCGACCATCGTCGAGTCTGGAGACACTGTGGAAAGAGGATGCTCAACAGCTGCGTTATACCCCGCCACACTGGTCCTGCACCAAATATTATGGTATGGGGCGGTATTGAATATCACTCTCGCACTCCTCTAGTACGCATTGCCGGTATTTTAAACAGCCAACGCTTGCCTCTGTCATCTATGGCCCGTGGTGCACCACATTTGCCACGTCGCTGATTTTGGACAGTCCCATTTTGCCATGCACGGTACACTTTTACCACGGCGGCACGCGAACAGTTCACAAACTCAGCCGTTTCGGAAATGCTTCCACCCTTGGCCCGAAAGCCAATGATCATGCCCTTTTGGAAGTCGGATAAATCGCTTCGTTTCTGCATTACGCCAACGATTGAAATGTTTTCCGAAGCCCTCACACACCCTTTATATACGCTCAACTGCACTGTGCTGCCACCTGCCTTCTGTGATTGGTTATTTAACTCTGACATGGAAAGTACGTGGTGGTCACATTAATGTGACTGGACTGTGTAACAAATCCCCATATACTTTAAATTTTGGTTCTAAGCCCGATAAGGATAGAAAGTCACTGTTAACGGCGCTAAATATTTGTTAGAAAAATTTGCTATATGCAAACTTTGCTATTTTCATAGCCTTTTCCTTCTTAAGATCACAGTTAATCCATTAAGGTAAATAAGGACAGTAAAATAATTTAAGTAACGAAATGATGTATATAGTGATAGTAAATTCTAAGAACTAAAAATAAAAGCGGTGATGTTGCTAAGATGGTCAAGAAGACATTATAAGGAAAATAAAGTCAAAAATTTTAAGAAAGAATTATTAAAGTATAAAATTTTATCCTAGTAAAGACTTTGCAGTCAGTCTCTCATATGCTTTTCTCTTTTTGTGGAATATTTAATCTGCTGGTTTTGACATAGCAGTTAAACTCCAAAATAAAATTGTCCATACAATTTATGATGAGTCTTAAATCAATTTAAATGGCAAAAAATACAAGCCAAACCAGTTATAATCACACCTCAGGAAAATGAAAAATAATGTTCTTATCCCGTAAGGTACACGGATTCAAAACTCTGTTAGAATTTAATTAAAAACACCATTAGAAGATGTAATTATGAGAAAATAATGCCCATTTTAATTACAATTGTTCAATGGCAATGGATACGAAAATTCTTTAAGATTTTAATCTGTGTACATGCATAAATTGTGTTATTTTTATAGAATAAGATTGCGTAATTCTTTTGAGGAGGAATTTGACACCCATATCATGAAGTCAAACAAGATACAGAGTGAAAGGCGCTTAGCTAGAAGCAAAATTAAAAATAAATAAATAATAATTAACCGATAAACAGCAAGCTCTGTGCTACACGTTTAGGATTATCTGTCGAACAGCCTAGAAGAAAACGCATAGATTTACTATATGCCTGTTCTAGATTAGAATTCTGAAATTAATTAGTCGCAATCGTTCGGTTGATGAAGATATTTGTTGTATCTAATTTTCCATGAGAGAACTGAATTATGCTATTGAGAAACATTAAGAAGAGCCTTGGTCCTGATGACATTCATGCAGAATGTATTAAACATTTAGATACAGAGGCCTTGAATTTCCTCTTTTCATTATAACCTGTTTTACGTTCTTATATCTTACGTTCCAGCAACCTGGTGAAAATCTGTTATTATTCCGATAACAAAGAAAGATAAACCAGTAAATGTCCAGACAGTTATAGGTCAATATCACTAAATTCCATTATAGCTAAGATAATGGATAGAGTGGTTTAATGAGAGTCTTGTTTTTTATTTAGAATATCATGATTTTTTTACAGATACTCAGAGTGGATTACACTACACAAGCAAATAAAGATAGTTTGGATAGAGCTGAAACTTTAGTGGCAGTTATTGTTGATTTCAGTTTTTGTTGATAGTATTTGGATAATTAAATTGAGTAATAAGTTAAAAACACTGGGAACCGGTGATAAAATGCTCCGATGGATGAAGAATTTCGTTACTCAAAGATTTTGTGCAGTTTGGTATAACATCGAAAACCTTTGGTTACAAACAAGTTCATTGTGGTCTACCTCAGGGTGGTATGACTTATCTCATATATTATGACCTCAGGGTGGTATGACTTAAGTCTTTTTACTGTTTGCATTAATGATCTTTCTGACGGAATTAAAAAGATAAAGGACATTGAATGTGTTGTATATGCCGATGGCTTTGTACTATGGATTTCAGCACCTAGGAAACATTCTGATAAATGATACTTGGGATCAATCAGGCTCTGGAAGCGTTATATGAATGGTCTATAGAAAACGAAATGAAATTAAATATTGACAATTAAATATTTACCCTGAATCATCAACCAAGCTGATATGGATTTTAAGCACAATGGTAGTATCCGGGAGACGGAGGAAGATATTTATTTAGGATTTAAAATTGACGAAAAGCTTTCTTGGCGGAGACATATTGATAACGTGATTGATAGAGTTGGAAAACGTCTAACAGTCATTAAAAGATTCGCAGGGGTAATATGGGGTTTTGGAAGAGAAACTTTAAATAAAACACATAATTTACACTTTAAACCATTAATTTGCTATTGTTGTGAAGCCCTGATTACCCGTAGCAATACGAACATTTCAAAATGTGAAGTCTTTCAAAATAAGGCTATGAGGCTTGTTACGGGTGCTGTGAAAACCACTCCAATACAGACAATGCTTGATCTCACAGGCAATAAACCATTAGAGGAAATTATTCAGGAGAGAGTTTTGATATTGTATGAGAAATTCATTAGATTATCCCATTGACTAAGTTATGGAGACATCCACGCCAGAACCGGGACCTTCGTCCTGGGGAAGCCTTTCGAAGTTTGTATTATCCAGGTCCTGGAGGACTCCTCAATGACGGCGCAGACCCCACGGTCCCTGCCCGGCTTTATACGTCGCGATTAACGGCAAGGACGAGAAACATAGATACTAGATCAAAGATTATAACGCTGGACACCTTTGCCTCGGGGCACCACTCCCTCGGCATCAGAAGAACGCTTGGTGCCTTGCCTCACTTCGTCAGTCCCCGTCACTGGGACCGGGAGGGCCAAACCCCCACCGAGAAAGCCCATTATCTACGTACTACACTGCTCAAAACAATTAAAGGATATTGTAAGTTTTATATAAAATAAAGCTATAAGGGAACTTTTTTTGCCGAAAATGGAAGAAGAGAATCACAAATGCAAATTTTTCTGATTTTCAAACTGTGGAGTATGCTAATTTTGAGTTCGACGTCAAAAACGTCGCTTCAGTGGCAGTGAATGAAATTTGACTTTCAACTGAATGAAAGACAATGAAGACAAGGATGATCGGCATTCAGTGACTGCTTTGTTTCGATGAGTACGATGTCTCAGCGAAGTCATTTAACCGATTCAGAAGCTTGGAGAGTTGTTGGTAGGTTAGAAGGGGGCCAAACTCAAGCCGAAGTAGCGCAAACCATTGGAGTGTCACAAAGTGTGATTTCCAGGATCTGGAACCGTTTTTTGGAAACTGGAAGTGTAGGCCGAAGACCAGGGCAAGGTCGTAGACGGGCAACAACGCCCAATGAAGATCGTTATTTAGTGTTAACGGCTCGAAGACACCGAAATATGAATGCTACTCTTCTCCAACAACACCTTCGCTCGGCTACTGGTAGGACGGTTTCAACTCAGACTGTCCGAAACCGGCTCCATGGTGTAGGTCTGTATGCTCGCCGACCGATGGTATGTGTTAGACTAACATCAAGGCATCGTCGCGACCGCAGGGAGTGGGCAACAGAGCATGTGAACTGGAGGAGAAATGAATGGAGCAATGTTCTTTTTTCTGACGAGTCCCGTTTTTCTGTTCATCCTGATAATAGGCGTATTTTCGTCTGGAGGGACCGCGGCAGTAGGAATAATCCTGCGTTCGTGCACGAAAGTGTCAGATTTGGCGGTGGGGGAGTGTTGGTGTATGGTGGCATCTCCATTGACGGGCGCACAGACCTCTACATCATTCGAGATGGACCTCTGACTGGTCGCCGATATAGGGATGAGATCCTCAGACCTATTGTAGTCCCTTACGCTGCAGCAATCGGAGATGACTTCATTTTAATGGACGATAACTGCAGGCCACATCGTGCTAACCTGGTGGAGGATTTCCTTTTCGAGGAAGGAATCGTACGAATGGAATGGCCAGCGTGTTCTCCAGACATGAATCCAATAGAGCACGTTTGGGACGCTCTAGGAAGACGAGTTGCTGGCCGCCAACCACCCCCACAAACTCTCCAAGAACTGGAAAGAGCTCTTCTGGAAGAGTGGGACAGAATACCCCAACTCGTGATTAATAGCCTCATTGACTCCATGCCTCAAAGGTGTTCAACGTTGCTGGCCGTCCGTGGAAACCATACCCCCTACTGAAAATGATTTCCTTTGAAGAAAACACCTTTTCTTATTCCTTTTTCTCAAATGCACAAATTGTGTTTTTTTCCTTTTGTACACAAATGCGCAATAAAATGCATTTTTTCTTCCAAACATGTGTAATTTATTCTCATATAGCCTACTACGTCTGTCGACCATGCATCAATCAGCTAAAAAGTTTCCCAGCCACAAAATCCCCCTAAAACCGCAATATCCTTTAATTGTTTTGAGCAGTATATATAGCTCCACCACAGCAAGAGGAACAGACACGGCAGTACCAGTACGGTCCCTGCCAAGCCTGAACCAACCTCAGAATAAACTCGGGCTCTAGTCCTGTGAAAACAACTTATTTGCCCCCGTGGTTGAGACTGTCTAAGTACAGATCCTAGCCAGTTCTTCCCAGGAATTCTCCTGAGTCAACCCCCGGGGGAGGAGTTATGGAGACAGTATGATATCTCTACACCTACCAGGAGCAGTTGCTGTGAAAGCAATTTACTCCAGGTGTCCAAAGAATAATTGGCTTCACATATTTATTGAGGAATCGAAATTCTAAAGAAAGTTGGAACTGGCGTGTATTCAAAGTTTTTTGCCTTCTACACTTCCCTTGGTCCATTTCGGACCCCCCCCCGGGGGTCGACGTAGAGAACTCTGCGAAGCTACTGGCTAGGATCTGTACCTAGGCAGTCTCGGCCACGGGGGTATACAAATTATGAACCTGGTGGTTCTGGGGACTCCGGAAAGGTTACTTATTGGCCGGCCCGGGGTTCTGGCATGTCTTAGAGCTGGGTGGTTCTAGTAGCCCGGGGTTCGCCCTGGGTATGCTGGGTAATGTCCCCCAGCGACGGGCTCGCCCGTGCGACTGGTGGGTAGCAAATTGACGACCAGTGACGCCCCAAATTGGGCGCGTTGCGCCGACCCCTCAAGGTTTCGGGAAAGAGGTTGAACCTCGGCCTCGGTTCTGCGGAGGGAAGGACCTGTAGTGCAATTGAGTTTGCGGAGCAGGGAGTGCCTATATATTTGTTGTTATTTGGTCCATTTCGGACAAATGTTGAAGGAAAACTGGAGACAATTAGAGTTGCAACTGAACAAATTATTGTTAGCACAATCCAACTCAAAACTATTTTACTTTTTCAGACTCCCTTTCAGCCATTCAATCGATTTCTGCACATAATGTCGCGGAATAAAAAAAATATTGAAACTTGCATAAGAACTCTTTATCTTCTAGTCTCAGAAGACATGCTGTTTTCTTACAGTTGATTCTGGCTCACGTTGGAATTACTTGTAACGAATAGGCTGATAGATTAGCTAAAAAGGAACTGAAATTTTCCGATCAAATAATAGTGGGGTGCCATTTACGTCAATGAAAAGAATAGTAAAAAATACTTTGAGGAAAAATTTTTAAGTTCAATTACTTAAATAAATTAAGAATAAGAAGTGGAAGGATTCGATTTATAATATCTCAGACTTTTTCAGATCCATCGCAGTTGCAGTATTTCGTTTGGAGATCGGACATGATTATCTCGCTAAACATTTGCATCGCATTGGTGTATATGATAGTCCTTTGTGTTCTTTGTGAAACCAGAATTTTGAGATGGACAGAGATCATTTGCTAAATTGTTCCTCATTAACGGAAGGAAACCTATAAAGTCGATATTGGCGGGCTAGAGAGTTTATGCAGTTGATATCCAGAGACTAATTTATTATTAATATTTTTATTAATGCTTAATGTAGTCACTTGTTTTTCCATTTCCCAGTTTTGATGTATTTATTGTTATTGTATTGAGGTTAATTACTGTTTTGTCTTTTTGCATTCTTATTTTTGCTTTTCCCATGCTCCACTCTCATGTATCTTTGATGCATGGGGGCCAATGATGTATAATCAAGTACACTTGCTCGTGTTTTATATTATAATTCCTCTTACAAGCGTAATTATTTTGAATTATTCTTGAACTTATTATTACCTTTATTATTAAATCTGATTAATAGTATTCATATTGCACGTGGAACTATAAATATGTGCACTTGACTGCACACTAACAAATAAGTGTAAATTTTTAACTACTCTTAAGCTTTTTAATATTAAAACTATCTATAAACGTATGTTTCGTATGGAGCTACAAATGTTCATTTGAGCAAACCTCAACATATATATATATATAGTATTTACACATGTAGTATATCCTGGAAAATGTGTACATGTTTAAGAATATCTTATTCTGGGTGTAGGTACTGCCTATGTGTTTTGTGAACACATAGACATAGCTGTAAATGAAATATTTTAAATAACTTTGTTTACTTTAGAATTTCCTTCAAAGATTATTTCCTCCTATTTATATATAAGCTCATATTAAAGACCATTTACTTTTTTATTTCACAATGTCTTCGGTTTTGTAGTTGAAGCAGCATTCTCTAAAGAGGAGATACGCTTTATTAATAACATGTTAATTGAGAACAAAATAAAATTTTTTCGAAGATTATAGCGGATCCTTGGCCGTATTTCTTAAGCGGTTTTCAGCAAGATATTTCCCAATTAACGAGACTGAAGAGCCTCTAGTCAAGCTATATAATGCTTCTTAATAAAGTTGTGATGTAATATTTGTTTAAGAACAGCGAGACTTTTTAACAAACAGTTGATCACATAATTACGGTGCGGACTACATTTTCTGAACAAAAGTTATCATGAGCGTCTTAATTAAGAGTCGAACGTAAAGTTTTTATTATGCAGTTTAAATATCATATTTCTTTATTCTGAAGTTTTATGAATGCTAGTTTAAAAAGCAATTAGATCCAGAAGTCAAAACTTTGTTTCTAAAGTAAACAACATACGGAAACGTTTAGTATTTAAAAAGGACGTTCTTAATCTTTTAATTGTCTCTTTGCCTAAGCAAAGGATTTGTTTGCTCTTATTGAAATGGGTTCTTTGATTAGCGTAAGTGCAGTAACTTATAATGCAGTTAATTAAGTTTATTAATGCTTTATTTCTCGCTTAAACAAAGAAAGAAATGAATTTCAGAAGAAAATACTGAAGACAAATTATCATTAAATATATCATAGTAATGCAAAATTAAATTTCATTTTTATTGCTAACTTTGAAAACAATAATTTGATTGTTGTAAATGGAGTTAATCAATTTTACAAGTTTCTTAGGATCTCTAACGTACTCTAATTTCATATAAAAATTTCCAAAGGGCTACTGAATATTTTGTAAAGCTGTTTTCCATGAAGAAATAACAAGAAACGGGTATTAAAAAAACTCTACATTTTACTTTAGCGAATATAATTAAGATATTAATTTCATGTCAATTTTAGTAGTTAAAGAAACTAAAATTTGTTGTTCTGCAGTTTATTACTTTAACACGTACACAATTTTTATCTTTTCACTTAATTTCAATAGACTTTTGTATAGCAGAGTAATGGATAATTTTACTTTTGTGAAGTTATTTCAACTGTAGATAAAAGCCCTACTGCTCATTTTTATCCCAAAATTGTGTTTGAAAATTCTGCACACTTTGTGTAATTTCACTACAGTTATCATTATTTATTTATTTTCTCTTTCAGTTTTATCAACTAAATAAGCGCATTATCTCGTTTTTGCAGGCTCAAATTCCATAAAAAGATTTTTCACACGTATGTTAAATTTACAGACCACGAAACAGGATGCGGAAGCTTTGCAGTGGAAAACTGCTTTTGAATAGGACATATCTCTTTCGATGAAGAAAAGAATTTGCCCCCATTTTTATCTCATGAAACGGAAGATGAAAGTGAGAGGGTTTTTTTTGCTATCTTGGCATTTTTAAAAAATTTTGCTATTCCACCGCTCTTTTTCGGACACACAAAAATATGGGCTTTTCAGTAGAGATAACTGCATATTTTCATGATATCTATATATCATTTTAAAACAGCTGACTTCCGAAACCATAAAACGGTGTATATTTTGAGTGATAAATTAATCTTTTTAAACAAATCCTCTCTGAGAGTTCAAAGCGCATAAACATCTTAGCATTTTGTTGTAGTCAGTGCTGTATATTTAATTCTTTAGGACAAAGTTCAATCGCTTATATCATTACATTCATTCCATTCAAAATTAACTTCTAAGTCTTTAAATAGTTAGAAGGACACTAATAAAAACATTATTTATTTCTCGTTTTGGTAGCATAACGGTCTTTAAATTGAATCTTTGAAAGAATCTTTGAAAGTAATTGACAGTTTCACTTCAACTACTTGGCAATTACCTCATGGCTATGCTGTCTACAGGACATGGATTTTTCGTGATATTGTTCGTATTTAATGCATAACTGGAGAATTATTCCCATACTGACTTCACTTATTCTCAAGTAAATTACGCCGTCTGAAGGCAGGTGGCGAATGTTGCTTTCTTCAAGCAGCTGGTTTCTTCATTAATGCTCCTAACTTTGTTTACAATAGAATGGATTATTTACGTAGGATTGATAAGTGTTTTCTTGGAGGATAAGAAACTAACATCAGGGAAAACACGAGAGAAAACTGTTCTCAGAATGACTTAAAGAATAACTCATCTCAAAACAGATAGCCAATGGTCAGTTTGTCATAACTAACTAATTAATTAATGATCTTTTGAAATAAAATACTATATAAGAAATCAGTTATTTCCTTTGTAAACATTTCTACTTATTTTTATTGCAAAAACTGATACTGAGTCACAAATTTACAAATGATTAAAAGAAGAAGAATATTTCATAACATGTATTAAATCCCTCGAGTATGTTCGAAAGCAAAAGGTGCTAACTGCAGTATACCAATTAGAGTAACCAACTTCATTGTTACATGTGTACCTTCAACCACAGTTGATTGTATTCATTTATCTAGCATTTCATTAAGCAGTTTTAAAAATGTAATCATTTCAGCAACCTTCAGTAACTATTTTAATACTTTCAGTGGCATTACATTAAAACAGTTGTATGAGTAGTTATATGGGAGATAATTTTGACATCTGCATCTAATGCACATCTTGTTTAGGGAAGAAAAAAATCAAAATAAGCTACTACATTTTCCCCGTAGAAGCTAGACAGAATGTCTAATAACAAGAAAATGAGAAATCTTATTTTATCCATTGAGTTTGATGTAATTATTATTAATTAATCTGCAATCTCACACGTGCATACGAACAAAAACGTTAAATACCATAGAAAACTTTAATATCGATGATTTCAGTTTAGTTTATACTAATTTTCATGGATTTAAAAAATAAGCTGATTACCGAGTTGTACTAAATATAAAATCGCCTCAGATTGTATTTCAAACGTTTGCGCGACTATATATGTCTAAAGTTTATAGCTAGGGTTTCAGTTTAAAAAAAATAATTGAATAAATTATAGGCTTTTAAACTGCGACAGTTTGGGTCACATGGTACGTTTTAGTAAAAATTATGCAAAACGTAAATTATTGTGCAGGTTTGGGAGAAAGAGGCCTATCAATGAAGCAATAATTTTCCATAGCCGAAATACTCTAACAAAAGAATTCTAACTTCATATAAATGAAAATAAGGCAAAATATTATTAGTTAAAATTTGGCGAAAGCATAAAAATCGTGCTAAATATAGCTACTCTTTTATGTTTTCGAATTTAAATTAATAAAAGGTAGATTTACCTAATAAGACATTAAGCGAAGATGTAAGGATTTTAATGTCAACATTATTCAAGAGAACGCCTTTCACAGTGTCGCTAATACGATGATTTTAAAATTATTTTAATGAATGAATGGAGTTAAGTAATGGTTATTTGGTAATTTATTTCAGGATAAATTTTGCCTAATACGTTTTTCAGGCAATTTTTGCAGGTTGAAGAATGTTTCACCATTTGTAATATTCTATGCAAACAGCAGGTTTAGAATATTAATTTGCCTATATTTTAATTGGAGGGTATCAATATATTAAAATGTCTGCAGTTTGAAAGATTGATTTATTTGATTTACTTCTTAGGTTAAATCGCTAGTTTTACGATAATTTAAGAGATATTTAATCACGTAATCGTTTTAAAAACACATTTTAAAAGAAGAATCTACATTTCTGAATATATTTTATAAAAGAAATAAAGGCTTGCATATAAGACAGCCTCCCACAATCTGATATACACAATTCGCTATGATGCAGACATTCCATAAGAAAGATGATTAAATGAGAGAAATACTTTGAGATAAATGTAAGCAAATATATTTTAGCTTTTCACAAACGCTCAGTAGTTGCCAAACTATTCGCTGGTAAAATTATGCTTTTATATTCTCCAAAGTGTTTTACTAGCGAAGTACACAGACGTCCCAACGCTTTCCTTATGTTACATTACATACATTTAATTTAAAGCAAGCTGCAGGCACTAATCTGTGGATTCACTATTAAGATATAGATTATTTCTTCGCCGGATACAAATATCTTTATTTTAACTTGCGATGAAGTTGACGGCAAAATTCTAAAAATTAAGGAGACATTGAACTAAATTTAATTCAAACCTTTGTCCTTATTTGAAGATGTAAATACATACTATGCCATTTGGATATTATTTCAAGGCTTAAATCTAAACACTTGAATTAATAGATTTTACATAAAGGGGTTAGATTTGTTTAGGCTTTTATAATAATATAAATGTTCTAGAAAAATTATAGTTGACGAAGTAAGGAAAGAATTCCTCACCTCATCGGTTGAAGAGAGTGGGCTTAGAAAGAAATCAGATAACACATTTGAATTTCCAAATGTCTTTTAAATAGCAAATCTGCTGTGGGTGGGGGACTTATTAATTACATATTACAGAACTGTACAGAAAGACAAGATCAGTTGACAAAGGTATGCTCTTTTCAGATCAAATCAGATCTGTTTCTAACACTTAAATCACTTTCTGTTCAGATTTGTTTCTGACGCTGGAGACATATAGAAGTGGAAGAAATCTTGCTTTCAATCAGAATGTCAGCGTTACCACGTCGACATTCTGATTGAAATGATTTGTTTTTGGTCGAGAAGAGGAAACCTTGTTATATAATAACCTTGAAAACGCTAAACGAAAACCATAAGATGACGAAAACCATAAGATGAAAACCATAAGAAACGAAAACCATAAGATGAAAACGAAAACCATAAGATGAAAGGAAAATAAATAATAAATTGATCTGGACTGAATTCTAACTGGAGAATTAAAATGTGTCAAGAATAAGAACTGCAGGAGATAAATGTGTAGTTCTATTATTTATTAGAAAAAGAGATCCCAAGTCTGGTGGTAAAAAAATAAATTTTAAAGAAATCTGCCGTACTCGCGATAGACAAAGAGGAAGCTACGAAACCTCTCATTTATTCAGCCATTTGTCGAGCTGTGAACTCACTTCTAATAGGCTCAGTTTAACGGTTTTAACAAGTGGGTTTGTTTCTGAAACTTGTTAATTTCTGTTCGCCAGCTGATGTAAAACAGTTTACTGCTTCGATCTTGCTCCTACTGCTTCTCATCTCTTTTTTCCCCATTTACTACGTAGTCAATATATCTATTACTATGTAAGTGTGTACTATTTATACTCTCTAAATTACAACATTTCTGCAGTAAAGTACATGACTTCCAGAATTTCTTGTGCACTTGCGTATTTTTTCAAAGATTAATTTTTCATCATTTTTGGACATCCTTTCATTTTAAGTTATTGTATATTGGCAGCCAATATTTATCACTTGATTTTTATTACATTATTTATTATTTGTATGTTCCTTGAGCGAATCGATTGGCTTGGCAACTTTCAAACTTTTCTAAATACATTTTTAAAATTTTTTAATTCGGCAGATAGCGCTGTATTGCCAAATCTCGTTATTGTTTGCAAATTTTAACTACACATATATTAAATTTTAGCTGTTAATTCTTTTCTGTTATGTATTTTTAGTTGAGTACGTTCATACATATTGCTTTCAGAAAATTTTAGACTTCAAAGCCGGAGGATCTTCAGTGTTAGTCGGAGTCATGAATAGTTCCGGATAAAAGGTTCCATTTCCAACAAAATTTTATGGAGCTGCCTTTCGCACATGCGTTATGAAAATGGTGACAATCCACATTAATCACATACCAAGAAGGTTGAGGCAAAAATATCTTGATGACCTCTCTAATGAAGACTCAAAGAATATATGAAACATTTTCAGAAACATTATCATTTAAAAGTACTTCAAAGGATGTTGGGGATCTGAGAGATAAAATGGTAAATTAGTTTCTCCAACTGGAACTGGCATTTTACTCGGTAAGTGCATTTCTAACATTGACTAATTCTTGTAGTTTATAATAATTTTGATGTAGCAGCAATAAATGGAATACTGCTTACAAGAAGAATCACGGCAATCAGATTTATTCGAAAATTTTTAGGATTTTTTTGTTTTTTTTACTTTAATGAATAAAATAAAAGACAAGAAAGTTGCCTAGAAAATAAACTGGTAACCTATGTATCTGAATTACAAACAGAAATCTGAAGAGAAAATATATAAAAACTTTGCTAATATTAATGAAATGTATAAACATCGCATTAGGCATCGCTCGAGTGAAAAAATCACGCGTAATGTGCTTGTGTACAGAAAATATGCATAATGACATCTTGCGTAGAAAACGGGAGGTCACGTCATTAATCAGTATAACAGTCTGGTAAGGAGAAACAATTTGCGAATTTTGCATAGTTCGTTATTCGGCAATAATTGTGTTACTGTCTTTTAGTTTTGAAATATTTAAGAACTTTAATGTCTCTCCAAAAATGGAAAAGTACATTTATAGTTTGCATTACTTTTCTTTTTCTGTTACCAGTGCATTCTTCCACTAACCTGAAAAAGTTGAGTCATTTATTGAAAGCAACATTCATTCAGATTTTAATTTTACCTGATGCGAGCATGATAATTCTCCAAGATGGTGAGTTGCCTCTTTGTTCTTCTATATGAGTTATTAATTCAAGCTTCACCTAGTCAGATACCAATGAAAGAATTTAACGTGTGAATTGCATATAATCTGATTTTACGCGTAATCTGTTATCCTCACGAGAAAGAGAAGTGATTTGGTTTATGTTTGTTCCGTACTTTAAACTCCAGTTTACAAGAAATTTTATTTGCAGTATTTTATACTTCTAATGTGTTCTTTCTGATGTAAAAAAAACCGGGACGGAAATTCATTTGTTAGGCTTGAAGATTATATTAGGTTTAGTTTAAGGAATAGTTAGTTTAACCTTAACAACGATCATTAAATTATGTCAAATTGTTTTAAAATACTTTGAAATAATTTTTTCCATTCTTTTAATTCCTTAGTTGCAAGTAAAAGAAATTTTAACAATAGCATAATGAATACATTTCAATACTCTGTCACAATATTTATGCATACAGCCTCAAAAATCCTTTCCTTCCTTTTACTCAATTGTTTATCTTCCGGTTAAGCGCCGGTGGGTAGCAGAAAGGTTAAAACTCTGTTCTAAACTAAAAAGCGATACAAAGAAAGGAAAGGGAGCTGAAGACTTTACAGCATAAGTCATTTTCCATTTTTATTTGCCTCAGGATAAATTCCAGTGAAAAGTTTGGGCATTTCTTCTACTCTTTCACTTCTTAGGTTTATCGCGAATATTTTACGTGTCAGTCAAACTGATATGCTAGAGCTGTTCAGGAATTTCTTGGATTTTGTTTACAAAATTAATTTTTATGTAAGTAAAAACTATGTTTTAACTTCAAACGTTCATAACCTCGTCTCAAGATTTTATAAATATTATAAATATTTTCCAAACTGTTTGCTTTATAAAATTTTACGCACTTTTATTTTCTGCTGTTTAGAAGACACTTTTTAACATGCATATGATTAAACTATACAGAAAATTAAAGTATTACATTAAACCGTACGATAAACGCTATACCTAAGTTGAGTACTTAAGTGCATGGCAACCAGTATTTTATAACTTTATATATTTTACGTTACAGTTTTGTACTGGAGAAAATAAAAGGTACTTTGAATAATCACGTACAAAATTTGATCGAATACAAATTTTAATATAACTTCCAAATGAACTTTCTGACAGTTAAATGGAGCAAAAAATAATTACTCTAGCTTTAAGTCATATAAAACAGTTTAGAATTCTTTATGCTGTAGCATGGTAGACCCATATGTATACATTTCCATAATTCAGTTAAAAGGTTTCCCGAAGTTTCATGTTACATGCATATTCCACAATAAATTTATAAATAATGACTTTATTCTAATCGCGGGACTAAACTCCTTAATAAATATTTAAATTTTAAACTCGGTTTTACACAATCGCACTACATGCAAGGATGAGGTGAACAGTACTTACATGAGCAGACTTCGGGTTTTGTATAAACCTTGAAAAAGGAAATACGCGATGCCGAGACATAACTTTCTGAGATTCAGTCTGCAAACGAATTTATTTAACCTGCCCTTAACATGGTTTCTTAAGTCATTAATACAGTCCATACATTGGACCTGACCTCGCCATTACTCTAAACATTACTCTGAAACAGTCTTTTGATAACTCTTCGTTAACAGGAACACTCGCACAGATCATTACGCATCATAGCCAATATTCTAAGTCGCTAGCTAAATATCAGTTTGCAACAATCTCTTTAGGCGCTTGGTAGACAGGAACACAAATCCAGGATCAACTCACTTCATGCAGTTGGAAGCCGATATTTTAAGTTGCTAAGTCTGGAATTTGAATGCTCACGAACGTTTTTTCCTTCACGACCTCTTTCAAACTCTGAAAGTTGCTCGTAATGAGCTCGAATCCTGCGGCGAGATACTTTTTCAGTCGCTGAAAAGTATACTAAATCGCAATGCTACAGAAAGTTTTAACAACAGTTCAAGAACAGCTCTTTATGTATATCTGCTGGATGCTCATATCTGATGCCCTGGAGATAGCACTATTCAGCCACTGGACACCAAATTTTAATCATTTGCATATTTGGTCAAAACATTTATGCGTACGAAATTCCAAAGCAATCGGATGATTTCTTCTTGGTGCATCGATTTTTTTGTTATAGATTTATTAATTAAAAGCCATCTCCTGATATAACCACGCCTCACTTGAACTTAACTGGTTAATGGTCAACCATCCAGTCACCCTTCAACTTTTTTCTCAAACCAGCTATAGCTACGCAGCTATTCAAAATTATTCATCGCGCCTTCTTTTTATTTCACCCCAATGAAAGGCGACTAGTTTTACTTATCTTCAGACCATGAGAAGCTCTCGAAACATATCCATGTCTTGACGAAAGGTCTCTCAAGAAAATAATAAATTTCATTGACAATATGTCTAACTTTTGCTTATTTATAGTTCAAGGGCCATTTAAACAATAAAATGGGGTCATGCTTCAAATAAAGCCTTTTTATAAAGCTACCTCTATCGCTGACTTCCATCAACAGAATTATTTACAATATTGTTAACTTTCCGTTCTACGCTTTCCTATAATTAACGCGCAAGGAAACCTTTACCTTTCAAGCTACGTCCATCAACTGAGCAACTTCTCTACGGCTCGCTTTATAGCAACAGAAAGCACACTACCTCTTCACAAAAGGCGAAAAAATAACTTTATTCACTCTTTATTTACCAGCGTTTGTTTCCTTTCACGGGATTCAAGAAAATAGATAGTATTTTCCCTCTCTACGTAGCAAGGTTGAGTCGAACTCAGTTTCTGTTATGGGCTGGCACACTCTCAAACTCGGCTAAGAAAATATTTTTGTGAAAACATCATCACAAGTGTGCTCCCGCGTGTTTGACATGCCCGTTTTAAGGTGAGTTGAGAGAGACTGTAGCTGACCGTCTCACTTCTATTTTATCCCAGCATCTGAATTACTTAAATCGGCTTTAGCCTTGCTATCCCTAATTGCTCATTTAATTTTAGGTCCTGAGGCAAAACCTCTATGAGTGCTTTATTTTGTACATTAATGCTTTAAAATCTGTACTTGGAATGCTTTAAAATCCTCTAAGGCCGTAAGAATATTTTGGCTAGACTGCAGATTACGGGCCAGTCGCCAAATGAAGCGAAATCGCGCCAAATCTGGTAACCTCTTGGCGTCATGAAAATCGTTAGGATTTAAGTTAAAGTTTATAGCATTTAAGCGAGCTTTTTGTATTTTCGTCATTTCACTGTGCTTCTAGTAAATTGTGTGAGCAAAATGGACGTCGAAAGAGTTGAACGTGTGGATTTTACTTATTTGATTCGGTTGCAAGATAAGGGCGAAAGATGTGTGATAGAATGGGGCATGGATTATGGTTTGATTGCGAATATGTATGGATGTCCTAAGTGTAAAAATAGTTTGAAATTACTTGAAATGAAAGATGCGACAGATTTGTGTGAATGCAGGTGTCTGTCCATTATATGTGGTTATGGTTGAAATGAGCCGTAGAGTCGGTGTTGAATGAGCGTGCGATTTTGAATTTCATCTCCATTTGTATTGTTACATTTTAGTGTGGATATAAACAAATGCACGTTTCTGCTTTTTATTATAAATAAAAATTTATTGTAAAAATATAAATTACGTAGTTAAAATTGTTTAACCACTTTTTTTTACTATACTATTGCTCATGTTTCAGTAGATCGAAATTTTGAATTTGATCTTTTTTTTCTTCTGCATTTTTTTTAATTTTTAGATTAAATATGAATCAATGCTTTCTGATCATTTATTGCTCATTTACTGCTCATTACAATTTCTTAAATTTCGTGCTAAAACGTTTTACTCCATTTTGTATATATTATGAAAAGTTTTAATATTGTTGATGCAATAAAATACATAGATATTAACTTTCAAATACTTTATCGATGTTTTTCTTGAACTTCTGTTTTAGATATTTTTGCATGTTTACAAGATTCATTCAAATTCGCAAACATCTAATATGGCGATATGATGAGTTAGTGATTTTCCAAAACGCGCGAAAATAACCGATTTGGCGACTTTTCGAAAATGCTCCGAACTGGCCCGTAATATGCAGTTTTACCAATATTTTTTATGATATCTGTATGAACGTATATATACGTGCATATTAAAATATGTGAAAGAAATTAAGGCAGTATATTAGAAGTACATAAATCCAGGTATAAAATGTCATGAAACGTTTTACATTAAATCAAGAAAATAAATTTTTCTGGTAGTAGTTTTGGGAAATTTGTGCTTTCTTAGCGAAAACCCTGATCGGTCAGAAGGCTAAAATTTACCTTAGCTTTGTTATGATGGCCTTAGTTGGTGTTATAATAATTTGGTGGCAGCAGGTATGATGAAAATCCACGAAGCAGTTTTAGTTTGGTCATCGAACGAGAACTCTTGTGCTTAACAAAGAAAGAATACGGACGTCAGTCCGGGTGAAAAAACAGGACCGTCAGGCTCCGAAATTCAACTCCGCGCTTTTCTAAAGAAGATTCCAGACGTCAGTCCGGGAGAAAGAGAGGACCGTCAGGCTCCGAACTTCAGCTCTGTGTTTTTAAGTTCCAGACGTCAGTCCGGGAGAAAGAAGGACCGTCAGGCTCCGAAAATCATATCCGTGATTTATAAAGAAGATTCCAGACGTCAGTCCGGGAGAAAGAGAGGACCGTCAGGCTCCGAACTTCAGCTCTGTGTTTTTAAGTTCCAGACATCAGTCCGGGAGAACGAAAGGACCGTCAGGCTCCGAAAATCAACTTTGTGATTTATAAAGAAGATTCCAGACGCCAGTCCGGAAGAAAGAAAGGACCATCAGGCTCCGAAATTCAGCTTTGTGTTTTCTAAAGAAGATTCCAGACGTCAGTCCGGCTGAAAGAGAGGACCACCAGGATCCGAAATTCAATTCGCTTGAAGTTTAGTGGGACAGCCATTGTCCGAAGATTTTCAGCATCTTTAAGTTGTAGTGTCCGGAAAGTGTAGTGTGGTGATATACGTTTGTGTGGTAATTTAGTGCATGTGCCTTCAGCGTCCAATAAAAGAATTAAGTTGTGAGATTCAACACTTTCATGTTCCAGGCTTCAATCAGAATTTCAACTCTACAGTCCAGGCGGGTAAGTACCTTGGATTTTTTATATTGAGGCAGTGAGGTTTATTAAATATAGTATTTCTATTGTGTCATTTATGTCACTTCAGGTAAATGTTTTCTAACAAATATTGGTTTCGTTGAAGCTTGCAAATGCGTTGATTGATATTTATGTTTCAGATAAGAAAATATATTTAAGAATTTAGGAATAAATTTAGAATTTTGAATTCAGAAATTATAATTAAATAATATCTTAAGAATTTGAAGTTGTATTAATAGAGTGAATTGTTGTGAGTTTTGCTACTATTATGCTTCTATAATTGAAGAGTAAAATTGTAATATTTCTAAAGATTCTATCTTTTAAAGGGTATTCTGAATTATCAATTGTAAGTCGTCTTGAACGTTATAATTATTAGAAGTAAATGTAAACTGTTATGGTATGTAAGAATTATAAGTTTGTAAGAATGTATTTCATGTAAGAAATATAAGTACGTAAGAATTATAATTCCAAAAATTTTCAGTTCATTGTGTTAAAAATGAAGATAAGTAAATCTTGGTAGCTTAAAATTAAACTGTTGTTTATTTGATTTTCAGTACAGAATATGAATTATCATTTTGTGTAAGAATTATGAGAAGTGAAAATTTTCAGTTGAAAGTGTTAACAGAAAGTTTAGAAATCACTAATATCTTACGTTCAAACTGTGGTTGTATTGATATTTATGAGTATTTATACGTTTATTTTAATTTACTTTTGAATGCATACCTTAATATACTATGAAAGTTTTGATGATCTGAATGTGAATATTGTATTATCTAAAGCATATTGTATTATCTTAAATTCTCAATTTAACTAATTGCAACTGAGTGCATCCTGTTCACAGTATAGTGTAAATTGTCTTGAATGTATGTTTAGAATACCAGAAATTGTTCTGAAAAAAATTAAGAGTTAAATACTGAGCCTCAGAATTGTAAATTTTAGTTGTATATCAAATTTATATATATAAAGAGAGATTCATTAGATTTAGAGTATAAGTTGAGGGTATATCATGGCATTCTTAGCAAAAGCTAGAAAAGAGGACCTTAAATCCTTGGCTGAAGAGTTAGGGGAAAAGGTTGGACCCCAGCTTAGGATATTAGATTTAAGACAGCTGATTATGGGAAATGAAGCCTACGAGGAGGAACTAATTAAAAGTCTGTTGGAAAATATCACGTCAGTGAGACTTGAGAAAGAAGAGAGGCAAGAAAGAATTAGGAGAGAAGACGAAGAGAGGCAAGATAGAATTAGGAGAGAAGAAAGAGAATTCGAGATAACCAAAATGAAATTGCAGGCCGCTAAAGGTAAGGATCTAATTGATGGGAATGAAGAAAGTATGCCTAGAAGAAACCATTTTGAACTTCAAAAAATGATCCAAAAATTTGATCCCGAAGAGAATGATGTTAGTTTGTACCTAGTCATGTTTGAGCGCCAAGCAAAGAGGGCGAATCTAAACCAATCAGAATGGGTTTCTGTTTTATTAACACTTTTGCCAACAGAGATAGTTCAGCTGATTATGCGAGAGCCAGAAGAACAGGCTTATGACTATGCTTACATAAAAGGGATACTTCTTAAAAGGTTTAAACTGAGCCCAGAAAAATTTAGAATCAAATTCTCGCAAACCCAAAAAAACGCTCAAACCACTTGGAGGGATTTCGCATTTGAATTAAGAAATTATTTTGAAGAATGGATCTCGGGCTTGGAAATTAATGATTTTGAACTTTTAAAAGACCTGATGATAACGGATCAAATGAAGCGTCGCGTAAATTTCGAAGTGCGCCAGCATTTTATTGATGAATGGTCCAAGATAACGTCCCCAAATAAATTAGCCGAGTTGTTAGAAGATTATGAAAACGTACGTGAATACCGGAAAAAGGTCTCTCCAGTTCATGGTTCGGAGTCGCAAAAGAGAAATAAAAATCAGCCTAATTTCAGAGATTCGCCAAGGTATAAACAGGCTGGGGAAAAAGTTTCGAAAAAAACAGAAACTTTTCGAAATCAAGATGAGCGTCATTTTGAAGTACGTAAACCTCTTAAGTGCTATACTTGTGGCTCAATCGATCACTTGAGGCCGCAGTGTCCGAAAGCTCAGAAAGACTTTAAATCTACGGCTGTTGTTAACAGGGTACAAGAGAATGAAGAAGATTATTTAGCGCCATACACTACAATGGCTAAGGTTAACGGGTTCGATCTTCCTGTATTACGGGATTCTGGAGCATCCATTGATGTGATCTGTAAAAAATACATTACCCCTTCAATGTTAACAGGAGAAACTGTTTGGGTAAAACAACCGTTCGATGAATCACCTATATGTCTTCCCCTAGCACATGTTGAAATAGAAGCAGAATTTGGACGAATATTAACAAAGGCCGCAGTCATACGAAATGAGCTTGATCAAGGACGTTATATATTAGGGAATCGGACGGCTGCAAAATTAGGAAAAAATCAAAATAAGGAATACTTTTTCCAAGTTAACGCAGTGGAGACGCGGGCTCAGAAACGTCGACAAATGATCAATAGCGAAGAGAAAGGCCTTCAAGCAGCAAAAGAAAGGGGTGAGCATACGAATATTGTACCCCTACCGAGTTTTCCCTCCCTCGCGAACGATTATACTTCCCAGGGGACGGAACAAGAAGAACAGGAAGACAGAAAGTCGCTCCTGCCCGTTTCGGAGTTCAATGACCTACCTCCTCTACTTTCAATAAGCAAGACTAAATTCCTTCAATTACAGCAACAGAGTGAAGATTTAAAGCCGCTTTTTGACATAGCGACAAGAGACTCTCAAAATAACTCTTCGACAAATATTTACAAGATAGAAAAGGGGCTGCTGTATAAGTGTCAAGAAGATCGTTTAGGAAATGTACGGAAATTATTGGTCATTCCTGAAACTTGTCGGGAGAAGATATTGAGTTTATGTCATGAACAAGTGTCCGGACATTTGGGCGTAACTAAATCCAAAGATAATCTAGCTAGATATTTTTTTTGGCCCAAATGTTATCAAGATATGGAAACTTATATTCGAACTTGTGATCCTTGCCAAAGAGTGGGGAAATCTAACGATAGAAAAAAAGCGCCTCTGAAATTAGTCCCTGTGATATCGGAAGTATTTTCAAAAATAAACATAGATACTTGTGGACCCTTGCCAACCACATCTAAAGGAAACAAATATATACTAACTGCTATATGTGTAGCATCAAAATATCCAGAGGCTCTTCCAATCGAAGATATAACTTCGGTTACAATAGTGGATGCGTTGTTAAATCTTTTCAGCAGAATGGGATTCCCTAAAGAGATTCAGTGCGATCAAGGAACTTCATTTATGAGCAATCTGACCACAGAATTTTTTGAACGTTTCGGTATCAAAGTTAGTCATAGTTCGGTACACCACCCTCAGTCTAATCCAGTGGAGAGATTTCATCGTACTATAAAAAGAATATTACGAGTTTTATGTTTGGAGGCTGATTCTGATTGGGAACAGGTGCTACCGGCGGCTCTTCTTGCTTTAAGAACTGTGACGCATGAAAGCACGGGTTTCACACCTGCGGAACTTGTCCACGGAAAAAATTTGCGTACTCCAGAAACGTTGTTATACGAACATTGGACGGATTCACCAGAGGAGGAACAACCAGTAACCGAGTATGTTTTTAGACTCATAAATCGCTTAAAAAAGTGTCAAGAGTTGGCAGTTGAGAAAATGCAAGATCAACAACTCAGGAGAAAAAAATGGTATGATAAAAATGCCATAAAAAGAGAATTTAAAGAAGGTGATCTGGTTTTAATTTTGGCCACTTCTAAGGCAAATAAACTTTCGGTTCAATGGACAGGACCGGGCAAAGTTGAAAATAAAGTATCCGAAACAAATTATATCGTATCCTTACCGGGGAAAAAAGAAAGATCCCAAATTTATCATATCAATATGTTAAAGCCATATTATAAAAGACCTGAGGTAATTAATTACCTGTCTTGTAGCGAAGAGGGTTCTGACCAGATTGAGACTGAAATAGATTTTCCTAATATTGATACAAATCCAAACGTTTACGATTATTCTGAGGTTATTAAAAGTAGCAATTTGGAAGAATTATTAGAACCTACTCAAAGAGATCAATTGCAGAGGTTATTAAATAAATATTCGCAAAGTTTTTCTAACGAGCCGGGAATGACAGACCTCGTAGAACATGATATTGAAGTTATCAGTAATAAGCCGGTACGATCTAAGCCGTATCGAATGTCACATCGACAAAATGAGATTTTAAAAAGAGAAATTCAACGAATGCTTGACCTAAAAATTATTGAGGTGGGGGAATCAGACTACACTTCTCCTATGATTCTCGTAGAAGCTCCAAATAAGGACCCTCGACCTTGTGTGGATTACCGACGATTAAACGAAATCACACGTACCCAGTTCTATCCCTTACCCAATATAGAAGAACGGGTAGAAGAAGTTGCTTCTGCAAAATATATCACGGTTATAGATTTAGCTAAGGGATATTGGCAAATACCCTTAAGCCCTAATGCTCAAAGATATGCCGCATTTGTAACCAGTTTCGGCACTTACAGGCCATTACGGTTAAGTTTTGGTTTAAAAAACGCTCCTTATTTTTTTTCCAAGATGATGCAAGAGGTATTAAATGGATGCGAAGAATTTGCAGTTCCCTACCTGGATGATGTGGCTATTTTTTCAAAAACCTGGGAATGTCATCTCAAGCATCTGGAAATTGTGCTGAAACGTATAAGTAGAGCGAAATTGACCATTAAACCTTCAAAATGTCGTTTTGCTCAAAAACATGTCCTTTATTTGGGCCATGTTGTAGGCCAAGGGTACCGGAAACCGTCGGAAATTAAGACCAAAGCTATAAGAGATTTCCCAACACCCAAGACTAAAACGGATATAAGAGCATTTCTGGGATTAGCGGGCTACTATAGCCGTTATATTCCGATGTACTCAGCAATCGCCGCTCCGTTGACGGATCTTTTAAAAGGAAAATCAGTAAAGGGTGATATTCTGTGGAATGCTGAGAGCGAAAGGGCTTTCACGGAATTAAAAGAGAAATTAACAAGTTACCCAGTTTTATATGCACCCGATTTTACTCTTCCCTTTATTCTACAAACCGACGCATCTGATTATGGTATGGGAGTTGTATTAACACAGCTCACTAGTAACGGAGAAGAACATCCCATTATATTTCTGAGCAAGAAATTCTCCGAGGTAGAGAAAAAGTACTGCACCACTGAAAAGGAATGCGCCAGCATAGTGTTTGGTATAAAGAAACTTCACTATTATCTAGACGGGCAAGACTTTATTGTGCAAACTGATCATAATCCTCTAACTTGGTTACGAACTAATGCCAGTAATAATCCTCGCTTAATGCGTTGGGCTCTGGCTCTTCAGCCATACAATTTCACAATTATTCATCGTTCGGGGAAACTCAATAAAAATGCTGATGCTCTAAGCCGAAAAACTTGATATTATATTGATTTTATATTTTTTACTGTCTTGTATGGTTCTTCTGTAAATCTATATAAGTAAAAGAATGCATATTGTGTAATATTTGTCTAAAAAGGGGTAAGCTCTGTTTTGTCTGAATGTAATTAGTCATTAGTATTTTTTGTACACTAAGTATGTTATATTATTTGTACACTGCCCTCAATATAATTTCATGTTTAATCCATGGTACTTACACCTGTTTGATGTAAAAATGTGTGTTTACTGTAATTTACTTTATTAACAATATGGTGAACTCTAATGGTGGTAATTATGGTCCAGAAGACCCCCCCCTCGGGGAGGGAAGGAAGCTGTGACAAACTGTAACAGCAAATGAATCATTAAGAAAACAACCAGCTGGTTATTATTAGAGACTTCCTGTTTTGGACTAACTTTAAGAAACTCATTTTTAGAGCCAGGGTGTAAGCGATTCGGCCAGGAAGAATGTCCTGAAGGCTAATGGGTCTTTATCCCCTAATGCTTTTATGATGCCGACTTGTTCACGGCTGTTCGCTGCTCTTTTGTGAGAAGAGACGAAGCAGTGGAGTTGAATGAACATGTAGTCTGAGAACTCTGTGGGAAACTCGTTTTTTCCCTTCTGTAAGATATAGCAATGTAACGGTTTACGCTATTCATCCATTATTTAATCACGAATGAAGTTGTTGTTGAGTTTTAAATAAATTATAAAAAGACAATCCTGTCTTGCTATTTTTCCATAAAAGCTCGGAAACGTTACAGTGTTAGAAAATTTGGTGCTCTTAGGCAAGGCATTATTTCGAAATGAAAAAAGGAATTGTATCTGCTTGGAAAATCACTAAAAATTATTTAAAATGAAAATATTTATTTTTTTATCATCTTGCGATATTTATAAATCCACGTACAGTTTCAAAAACATTTAACTTCTGGCATGCAATTTCTTTCTGTTGATAACATTGCTATTTGCTAATTGCACTTGGAAATTCGTTAAGCATAAACATTCTCTTTATTATTTTTAACCAAGGAGCTTATTTTAAACCTAAGAGCTAATTTTTAACTATAATGGTAAGAGCAGTTGTGAATCTTTTAAAATCCATTGATATGTAAAGAAAAATGCATACATATATTTTATTACACATAAATTTAAAAACACAAATGGAATTTTTTTAAATATTCCGATTTAGTTCTGATGTAAATTCACATTTAGCTATCGATATTTTTTCATATAGTTCTAACAATCATACTTTTACTGACGCCTTCGCTTAAATTAGTTTAGAAAGATTTTTTCATTTATTTCGAAGTTTAATAATTTTGTGTAAAATTGCAAAAAAGGAAAACTTAGTTGTATGTTTTACTTTATTCCTACTTTCAGCGATGCTCGCAATGTACGATTAACTGTTATAACAAAAAATTACTAAAATTTGCTTTTTAAGAAGTTTAAAATTTATTTTTATTCTTTTAATCACATTCCTAGTCCAACTGTTCTTGAATTGTCTGTTCCGTTTTAAAATCACCTGTTTTAATATTCCAGTTCAACATAAAGTAGTCTGAAATTTGATAAAAGTTTTCCTCGGAGTTATAATTTTCGGTAAAAGTTTACAATTGGGTGCCTCTTGTTTATTGGCGATTCTTTTTGACGCCAAGATCGGCGCCAGGAAGGCACAATTTCAAGATGGCCGCTACACAAAACCAAAATAAGAATTTCACAAACTCCGTGTCCATGTACACATCGACCTATTTTCACTTAAAAAAAATCAGAGAATTGCACAAACTAGTCATTGCACATTGCCTTGACTTTGTCCATGTGCACATCGATTTATTTTCACTTAAAAAAATCAAGAAGCTAAAACCAAGTTAAAACACTCATGGTAACCAGAAATGGGGTTTCATCGCCAAAACTGATCAAAATCTTTCGCCAATCGAAAGGGCACCCAATTCTACACTAGAGCCTAATTTTCTATGAACATCAGCAATTGTATAATCATTTCCTTTTAAATCCGATTTAACAATATTATTACTCGTATTTCTATATTTTGGAACATTCAATTAACAGGGATTCTGTTATACAGAAGTCAATATATAATATTGTAAACGTGAAATTTTAAAAGTTTTTTTTTATGATGACCAGGCAACAAACTATTACAATCAGTTGGATAAAAAGAATTATAAATTTCACCGACTTTTGTCGGAAAGTTCACGTATTTTTATTGCAACTTTTTTACGGTCCGTTATCAACGGGTTTCAAAGTCTAATATGAAATAAGAGATAGTAAGTTTCTAAGAACGTGATGTTGATTGAATTAACACACGAATAATTTATACATTGCTTGAATTATTGAACTGTTCTAGAGAAGTCTGTCAACTGATTTAAATTCAAAATTCTGCTATTTTTAAGTATTTACATTTTATCGCGTGTTATCAGTGAATAAAATGCTCCTGCAACAATTTTCAAATTTGTTTTTGCAGAAAATAACTTTAAACTTACAATGAGATGGATCTTTCTTAGCACTGGGTCATTTATGCGATGTCTAGTCGCTTAAATTATCGGGCCATCTGATCGGTTTAATTGGTAAAGCTGTCTTTTTTTTTCTATAGAATGAATAATTTTATTGAATCAATTTTTCGTTTTTCATACAAATGTGGCATAAATCATGATGCGATATTATGTAAACATCCATAAATTTTAATTTTTTACTTTAAGGGCAGATAAGGAAAAGAAAAAAAAATAGTTTATATATTCTGCATCTCTGTCCACTCAGCAACATCACGGTTATTCGAATAAAGTTCGTTTCTAAGTTAAATAAGGCTTATGTTATATCTTCGGATCGTTAACCCACTTCAAATTTTGCATAAATAAATAGGTTCTTTAAAACGGGTTAAATACATAGTTACAGTTTGAGCTAAATTCATGCGTCAAATAAAATTTCTGCAGGTCGTAAATGGTTTCCTCGCAGATCAAATCCTTGACCGAATTTGATGGCGGAGCTTTACAACAGTATGTTTAAAATCAAATCTGAGTCTGCAGGCGTCTAATTCCCTCGCTTCGCGTGGTTAATTGCATCAAAAAATTCAGACAGAACGTAGCTGCTACTTCCTTGCCTGCGGCGAGGGTCTAGCGTGAGAAATGCGGGTCATCGTAGCGAAAAGTTCCTCATGGTTTCCATCCGGAGTCCGTCTGTGGCAGTTCCTGCCAGAGGTGTATGGCAATCTTAATAAACGCTTCCACAGCAAAGTAGAATACTTTATGTAATGGAAACATGCTTTGCAAGTAAGAATTAATTCCTTAACGCTGAAATGCTTTTACTGGCAACCCGCCAGAGATCTCTGCCACCTTACATTAAACTTAGGAAGTAAGATGTAGCAGACCCAGGGCTGTGGTAAGAAGGAAAGAAAAAGAGGAGGAAAAAATAAAGGATTCGTAGAAAAGCGGTACTCCGGTGCACCTTTTGAATTGTTTATACCGTACATAAAAATAACTTGCGTTTAAATTGCTTTTGATAGAATGATTTATTACCTTGCCTTGAGAAAACTGGCTTTGGTTGAAATGCCTAGAAATAAATCGCAGTGCTACTCACGTATTCCTCTCTTCCTTCCCCAACATTATTTCAATATTGAAGGAGAAACATGTAAATGAAGTTTAATGCTTTTGTATTAAAATATTATCATCTTCATAGATCACTGAAATATTTATGTGATGGATGAAATTCCCAGCCTTTTTACATTAATTGAAATCCGGGAAAAATTCTAAAGGATTTGTTGTTATCATTAAATATTAAAAGTATTGATTTGAGCAGCAAGCTTCACACTAAACGACTTCGAGAGAGCGTTCGTAGTTTGAACGTTTAATCAATGCTGTTTAAATAATAGGAAAAAACGTAAAAAAAGGCAAAAGCTTCGTTCACATTTGTTCCTCTCTACGTTTGGATATCGGACAGTAGTGAAATTGTCTCATGTGTGAGAATGTTTAGAAAACAATACGTGCAGGAGCGTGATTTCTTATACAGATAATCATTGCATACTAAGCATAATGTAACTATTTCAGTATTTTTGCGAGAAAAATAAAAAAAAAAGAAATATATTTCGCTCAGTAACGATAACTCTCATTAAATAAGCATGTGGGTTTGACAGTTATGCATACTCCTTCATGTAAAAACAAATGGAATTCAGTGCCTTTCAAATCTTATTAGCCTCTTGTTTTTTGTTTTGTTTTCAAAATCGACTGTCTGAGATGACTTTTTAGCAACCTACACATCTTTTACATTTCAAATTATTTCTGTTATAATAGTTTTAATAGGTTTTGATGCTGCGATCTGTCACAATCTCCTATCATTGCCTATTGTACAGGAACTTCCTAAAACTTACTTACTAATTATGACTTTACATGTTTAAGAAGAAACCTACCTACAAGAGTATGGCTTCAGTGAGGTTTTGCATTGCTTTAAAACTATGCAGGTAAACTTGGAAAAACCGCGAAAACACTGATATCTTCAGCCCATTACGCAAGTAATAATGGAATTCAGGACAAAACTGACCGGCCCGTTTCCACCATTTTCCCCGCACGACTATTGGTTGACATTCAGATATACTGGAATGTTACGTAAGCTTTTTTGAAACCCAACTCAATACTACTCATTTCCTAAAGCATTAATTCTGTTATTATATTTAATTATTTGCTTAATTCTTCTAGACCAAACTGCATATACTCAAACAGAGTGTTTACAAATGCATTTACTTCTGGCTTGAAATAAAAATCTTTTAAATCAGCATGCCTTACAGACACCCACATTCTTGTAAAGCAAAACAAATTATCGTCAAAAAAATAACTCTCCTTATATTCCTTGTGGAATTATAATCACCAGTATTTGTAGCTTATTTCTCGTCAGTAGCGCTTGTTGGCTTACAAGTTCTGTTGAAAATATACCTACCTCCAAAATATTAAAGGCGTGACGTTAGAAAAATTTTGGCTTAATATTTTATTTATAGCAATAATATATCAAGTTAACTAATAGTATATTTGCTGCTAATATTGTTTTAAGCAACTTAATTCTCTACCTTTATTTATTAGTTCTACGTAGTAAAATATGCAAGAGATTTTACCTGGAAATGAATATAAGTTACGCATGTTTTCATTCGTGTTTAAAAATCTTAGAGGAACTAATTAGTGTACAATGCGGTATGTAGTAAACTTCATTAGCTACAAGTAATTAAACATTTAGTTTAAACAAAAAAAAAGATGAAAAATTGTTGAGTAACTACTTTTCTCCGTAAATTTTCTAGCTATTCTTGGGCATTGTATGCAATCCAAAATAGACTGATGATGTTAAGTGTAGTAAGAGATTTAGCACATGAAACTTTATTATCTAATGAGAATCTTCAGTTTGGGCTACTTTTATTTTGATCAGTTCAAAGATTCTGACCTCGAACAGAAGGAAGTGTTTCCTTCTATGTTCGATATGACTGCGAAAATGATAAGCTTTGCTAGAAGGGGCATTAGGAGTTGCGTGCACCATTTTGTGGATAATGAAACGCAGCAAATAGGCTAAAACTGCTTTTCTGCTCTTTAATCAATTTTCCTCTATCAAACGGATAATTATGTGTTTGCGTGCCGCGGTTAATGAAATATCTAAACAGTGGACGTGTTTAGTCGTTATACAATTACACTTTCCAATGTTCCAATGCAAATGAGCCAGACTACCGATAATTAGTAGAGTGGGAGGCTACACTATTGGATCGGAAGGAAAGAGAGAATATCGTGCCCAAGACTTCACCGCGCAGCGTATTCTTATGGAAAACAGGTGGCAAACCGGATTAGCAATGCTCAAAATGAAAATTCCAACCTCGCTTAAATAAAAGGAAGGTTAATTAATGAATCTGTAAAGAAGCAAAGAGTTCTACTCTATGATGATGGAGAGGGTTCGGAGAAACCAGTTGGATTCGCATTACTACGAATAAAGTTATACGCAAGATTGCGATAGGTTTTTGCTTGGCGACGCCTCACCCAAATCTTCCGACATTTGAAACGAAGCTTAAGTGAAATGTTTTTATTTTGCAGTAACGAGCTGCCGAGCTGAGTAGCTTTTAAAATGAAGTATATTTCAGTAAACATATATTTAAAATGAATGGCGTGACATTTTTGCAGTCACATTTTAGCTCTTTCGTAGAGGCTAGATAATTGGTATACATCGCCACTAGGTTCCACTTTTCTAAGCCAACTATGTTGCATTATTCTGTTATATTCTTGATTTTATGTGGCGTGAAAAGGAAATTAGTAAAAATATTTGTTATTTATAATTTATTTTATGCTTTTTATTAATACTTTTCATCGATTGATTATAATATTTTAGTAATAATGTGTGCGCTATTAAAGACGCACACACCTGTGCCTTTATTCACAGAAATTGTGATTTTGAATTTGCATATGTAAAGTAAAACTTTTGCATAGTAATGGAAGGTATAACCCGTAAATTTGTCCCATTTTCTGTATATGTATGACCCTAAAACAGAAGATCCATAAAGCATTTGAAACTGCGCTTCGTTTTATTTACATACGTTATTAAAGTTTCGCATGAAATTTTTATTTACTTAGAAATCTTTATTTATGATGTACATAAACTTAAAAGTAAAAAATAAGATTACACGTCTTATTTTCTAGATAACATTGCAGTATTTAAGAGTATGTTAAAGCGTGAATTTCATCTGTATTTATTATTCAATTAGTTAGAGAAAAGGTCTTCGAAAAAAAGTAAAATTAATACAAATTTATCTTATAATTAAACTTCAGGGTTCACCAAATTATAAAATTTACTTAGTTTCACTGACGTTTCATAGATTCCTAAAACTGCGTCACAAAATATTATTAAAGTTAAAAGATGTCACAAAACCTTTACATAAAGCAAATTCTTTATCCAGGAAGTAAGATAAGGAAACCAAATATTTAAAACTTTTAGTCAAATCACCAAACGTTACACTTAAAATCATTTGTAACTCATGTAATCGAACTGCTTTAATGTTTCATAATTCAAATGATACATAAAATTTCTAATATAAAAGCATTTTCTATTACATTGAAAAATCATGGTCAAAACTGAACTTTTATAACTTTCAGTACGAAAAACGAATCGCAATTAGGTATATTATCTTTCTGTAATTCATTCATTCCCGAGTTGTATCAGCATTCATTGGCAGCACGCGACATTCATGTATTAACTTCCAGCACATGCCCTATTTTAGCAGCAAGATTTTACGTCTACTATTTTGTATCAGCAGTTTCATCCTCGAGTCTTTCGTAAAGTCACCTTGCACTTTCAGCACAAGATCAATATTCCGGCTAATGGAGGTTTAATAAGTTTTACGTCAAGAACACCACATACCGTGCGTGCCCCTACATACGGCAATGAAATGAAAATTACACTGAAGCTAAAGTAGCTTTGACCTTAGGTACTTTCGGAAGACCTTGAAAAGTTAAGAAAACAGATTATGAAATAATTTCCGCTATTAGCAACGCAAAAGATAAATTTTGCGTGTAATTGTTTTACATTCTGTATCCTGCTTGCGTTAATTGAAATCTTTTTCAGCGTTCCAGTACCGTTACATGAAATGATTTTCAACATTTATTTGCATGCGCAAGTATATGTTGAAGCTGATATATACTGCAACTGAATATTATTCAAAGTTTGCTAACATAAGCAGTTTCATCTGCTACCTACTGCTTTACTTAATCAAAATTCCCTTATATTTGTCGGTTATGTACGGATAACGAATTTGAGCCTATAAGATTTCTATATCAATGTTAATATAGGTGAATGAGCTGGCTCAATTCGTTTTCATAGCTTTCTCCAATTGTAACGCAAATACAAACCAAATGCAGTGAAAATATTAGCCTCAAAAGTATTGCCCTCATAGGCAAATGACCATTATGCCCTTTGCCTTAATCAACTAACGATAGTTGAGATAAATAATCAAAATGTATCTCTTTGAAGCCGATACTCTTATATAAAGAATACACTATAAGAATCATTAATGCTAAGACAAAAATATTACTTAAAAAATACAGAGATGTCAACTTGTATCTTTGTTATCGATTGACTCTGTCTGATGGTGGTGGTGTGAGAAATTTCTCTTCCCTATCTATTCTCTTATCTATCATTACGACGTTCCGAGAATGACGTATAATGAAGGTTCCACTGAATATAAAGCGAATTTAGAAATACTGTTTAGCTACAGTATTATTCAAATACCAAATCTTATTTCAGGAACGTTACATTTATTTTTTGACTACAAAAAGATAAGATTAATTTTTCAATTTCGAGAAGGAATTCCTGTTATTTGCATCAAAAGTAGAGCATTTTTTCAAGCCAGAGTAATCCCGAGATTCAGTGTAAAAATTCAATATTTGATAGGTAAGCGATGTTGATAAATTTTCATTTATCATATAGGAGCATTAAGTTCATTTCTCCTACGAAGCGTCCTATCGTAATTTAAGTAACCAGATTTTTCCGAAGACCCCATACAAGAATGCAGTATCAAATATGTAAGTGAAGTTAGTAATTTTATATTACGTACATACGTGTAGAGTCAAAATATGCTCAGTCTAATGGAGCCACGTGTCATATATCAATGTATTTTTAGAACGACTTGCATTTTACGATATCCATAACTCGATAAAAGAAAACAGCGTGGAACATTTTTATTCCATTTGCCCTTTTACTCAAGAATGTTATATTAGAATACCATTTCGGAAATAAGTTTTGTGTTTAGATTTTTTTCCATATGCCATAAAGAAATAATGCGTATCTTCAAAGAGATGAATAAAGAACTGTAGTAAAAAGACCAAAGACTACATACTCAATTGCAAAATAAGTGCGTGGAGCTTACAAGCAATCAGCGTTATTATTGCTGGGGTGTAACTTGAATTTCGAGCACAATAAGACTGCATCTTTTACCAATTCCAAACTAATACACTTAGGAAATAAGAGTTTTCGCTTACTTTTTAAATTAATTTTTTTGGAAACAGAACAATAGCTATAGATGCATTAATAAAATAACTTTGAATTAATAAAATGGGATAAAAAATTACCTCGCTTATTCTGTCTAGCCTCATGACAAAGTCAGATATTCACAGATGATGTGTGCATTGTTTTCTTTATAACCTATAGATGCTTATGCCTGAAAAGGGAAATTTCTCTTTTAGGCAGAATTAAAAGCATCTTTCGTGTTATCAATGCTATTGTGTAGGTGACATTCACACATTTATCTAAAGGCCATTTCCGTAAATATAGGATGTTTGAAGGTCTCTGAGTTTTCAAAGCAGGTTTTTAATCATTTTATTTAAAGCGATTCATTTTCGTTACGAGGTGATAGATTAAAAGTTTTAGCTAGCTTTTAAAATGACCAAAAACACATGCGTTTAAAATCATCAAAAGCACATGTGAAAAACCTTGTTCATTTAGTAGCAGAAAATACTCCTTATCGTATCAGATTGCTAATTCTTTACAAGCAAAATACATTACAAATACATTACATTGTTATGTAAATTTATGTCAGTATTTACTTTTTATCTATATTTTAAGGAACCGTACATTTTTTTCGTAGTTTATATATCATTATTAGTTAATATTTTTGTGATTTTATTTTATTTTTGATTATAAAATTGTATTTTCGCTTTAATTTATTTATGAAGTTTTATTACTTACTTTTGAGGCTTATTTTATTACAATTGTGTTCATATATCTTCGTGTAGTTGTTAATCGGTAAGTAATGTTTTTTCCATTTTTTAGTATCTGTAATTACGTACCACTGTTTGAAGGCTCACTAGAGACGGAGCGGTAAAATTGTTAAACACTAGTAGTTTGGCTGGAGTTCAGATTTCGACAAACGGGCTGGCTGCAAGGGAGGTTTCGTGTTTTATGCATGTGTAACACTGATGCGACTTAGCTTAGTTTTAAATCTGAATTCACTATTTCTGGGTTATGCCATAAATGTTGGCTGATTCTGTAAGCACAAGCAGTGCCTTTTGTTAATTTACAAACTGTAATAAAAGGATCTTTTACATCTTTACTACGTGTCTGTTATAATTTCTAACAGATGGCGATAATTCGCTTGCGTCCTCCACAGTCTCAAATTAATTTATGCTTCCAGAGAAGTGAGACTCTACACTGGCGATCGCACATCTATAAGAATCATGTCTCTAGAAAATTCGAAGTCTAGTCTGACACCCTCAATGTAGCAAGTTCCACCGCCAAGTTAGAGTTAATTCCACGGGAGGAACAAGATTTATTGTGTACATCATGCAGGCAGCCATGAAACCCACAGTCACTTTTGATGGGGAAACCTCAGTAATTATCGAATACTTACATTCCCATATGTACTGCATCCAGTGCCAGAAGTGTAGAAAGTTGCAAATGCAACTGCTGCCCTTAGAGCAAAGGTTGCCAGTTGCTATAATTGCTTCGGCAAATTTGAGTTGGGTGAGCCAAAGATACCTACACACTTGAAGGATTTAAGACTGCACTCATTAAGGCATTCCCCATTGTAAAAGGTAGAGCTAAGCTCGAGTCAAAACTGTTCAGTAAGTTTCAGTTTAATGTTGAAGGGTTTGTCAGGACTACTGTTTCTTCTGGTTGATTTTACAAACATAACTGAAGTCCTGAGTCAGAACATGGAGTTTTCTCAAAGCTATGTTCGTGCGTATGTACAAAATAAAACAGAGATTAGGAGGGCTAAATTTAGCCTTTATTTTCACAGCGTACAGGTGCTCCTGCACTTTGGGATACAAAGATTAATACTTTTGGTCTAGAACGTAGAAAATAAGAAAATAAATTAACTCAATTAAATAAGAATTAAGATGCTTTAGAGAATAGTAACTTGAAGATTGGCCCTTTAATACTACGTATGTAGTGAGCAGGATGCAAAGACAACAAATACGTATTCGAATATCAGTGATAACTAAATTCTGTCCTTTAAGGCAAATACCGAAAATCACACTCTTGGTAAAGACCGCTGGAAATCTCTCTCTCACTACTTCTTGGCTAAAAGCCATGTCTTAAATACTTCTAAAGTTTGTAACCTCATTTGCATAGACTAAATATATTTGCGCTTATTCTGGCCGGAAATGGAAAATCAGAGGCGGTAGTAAAGGTTTAAAATAAAATAAGCATTGGTAAAACTTAAAATCCTTACAAGTTAACTGATTTTATTGTGAAAAATTCAAATGTTAATTTGTTGTAAGACAAGAGGCCCGACGAAGAAATTTTACATATTATCTTGCCTATGTTACGGTATAAATACAAGGTTTCTTTGAACTAAAAAGCCCAACTGCGTTGGACCATCTGTTTGAACTATTTATAAAATTCAAAAGCAGGTGTATGGCGAAGAAGATATGTAAAGCAGGGTATGGCGAGAAGTCAAATGGGCAGAGTTTTAGAGTTGCGCCGTAGCGAACATCACAGCTTGGCCAAAATAAGCATTTTGACAATAAACAAAGATATTCAACCGCGAGTGGCAGCCGCCAAAATGAAGGGCCAAGTAGAAAACAGGTGGAACGTAATAAGCAAAATTTAAACTAGACAGGGTACTGAACATAAAAGGATACAGTTTCCCTGGAGGCAACAAAATTTCTCTAAAATTCAATTAAATACTGTGATTGTTAAATATTTGGCATTGCCAGCAATGTCCCTGCACATGTACTGATAGATACTGGGGATCAATGTAGTTTTCTTTCAGAAAATATTTTTCCGTAAGTACTTTAGAATATACCGATTATTCAAAGTAACGGCAACAAAAGTTATTGCTCTGAAGACAAGCATTGCGCATGCATAGGTAAAATATTGCACGTGCAGATAAAAGTGAGCAACAAAAAGTCGTCTTCCTTGTCATGAACGATCTCCAAGCTGCCGTAATTTTAGACATGATTTTCGTAAAAGTGGCAGGCGCCAAATTGAATTTTCAGGAATCCGTTTTGCAGCTGGGTATGAAGAAACTAGATGACAAAAGCATGTAACCACTGGACATTGAGCATTTAGGGGCCAAAGGAAAAGAAAAGCTGAAGAATTTGGGAAGTCAGTTTTTAATTATTCGACGATCAACCAGTCCACATTCAGATTGTGAGCCATAGCATTGATACTGATAACGCGGCCGCTGTTAGATCGAAACCTTATCGCTACAACATAAACAGATCATATTCAGGAAATGCTAAAAGATATTACGCCAATAAGTAGCTCGTGATGCTGTATAGGAAGGAAAATAATTTTTCACAGACTGACTGAAAGCGCTGCGTTTCGCAGTTGATTACAAAAACCTTAACAGTGTCACTATGCATCCTATTTCTTCCCATAATTAAAGAAATTACTCGTAAGTATAAATCAACACAGTTCATGACGAGTTTAGATCTAACATCTGAACATTTCCAAATTGGCCTAAAGCCAGAAGACGCTCGGAAAACCGTATTTATTACAAAACCAGGCGTTTATACCTTTCTACGAATGCCGTTCAGCTTCGAGCGCCAGCGAAGTGTCAAAGGGAGGTGGATATCATTTTGAGACCGATCCTCGGGAAAAAGTACATTCATTTATCTAGACAATATAGTAATTAGTAGTGAAACGACTGATGAAAATGTTAAGGTATTATACGAAGTACCTTCTCTTCTAAATGAATCAGGATTAAAACTAATTCCCTCCAAGTGCAAATTTGCGGCAGCAGAAATTCGTTATTATAAAATACCGAAAAAAGGTATTGAGACTTGTAGGGTTTCCTTTATTTTGCATAACAAATTATTTTGAGTTTGTACCTTTCCTGAACGCCTCAACTTCTCCTCGCCAGGATGTAAATTTAAAGCGAAGTGAGTATTTAAAAGGGTGAATCTCTTGAGTTTATTCGGAGCGTGTTTTCGCTAGCCAGCGTGCGTTTCGTTGTCGTCTCGCTGTCATGCCCTTTAGCCGTTTCCAATAATCGTCACGCCTGTTTGGTTTGTGAGTCAGCCTAAGTTAGCCGTAACTTAACGTGCTGATCGAACGCTATTCTAAGACTTTGAATTGATTTATATTTTACGTTTAAGTTGCACCGTAAGTTGACGGTGTTAGTGTAAAGCACGAAGATCGTGTCTTTCTGTTATTAGTTGGAATTAATAAAGGGTTGTTTTCACCCTTCTTCTGTGATGGTATCCCTTCAAGCCTGCGAGAGAATTCTCCAGGTTCTTTGTAAGATCTAGTTTAGTTTACGTGGAGTAAAAGAGACAGATCTTATAGGCTGAAAACTTTAACGTAATAGTTGTTAAAAATTGCCGTCCGCTTAATGCTGCAAAGAAGTTATCTTCATTCTTAGGCATGTTTTCATATTATAGGACTTTCATTAAAATTTTGGCTATAATAATTCAGCCTTCGTTATAATTATAAAGGAAAAAAGCCCGATTCGCGTGGTCAGCCGAGGCTAATACTGTTCTCATAGCACTGAAAGAATCATCAATTCGAGCACCGGTATTAAAGTTTCTTGAAGGCAATGAACATTTGGAAATCGCTGCGGATGCACTTCGTGTCTTATGGTGATCGCTTCCAGTTTCTCGAAATCAGGTAATCAAGATAAAACGCATTGTCTTGTTAGGTTCATGAGCATTTGGAAAGATCTCTTTAAATACCTCAACAACGTTTCCGTAAGAAAACTTTGCGAAGTAATGCTTAAACTCGCGTGAACAAAACACATCTCTATCTTAAACCAAGTTAACGGCTTTTAAAGCAAAGAACATAAAATGTAATTACATTTTTTCACTTTTACAATAAGTGCTATACTTGCAACAGTATTAAAACATCAAGTAAAATATTTACTATTAATATTCATACCAATTTTCATGTTCTTGAACGTTTGATTACGCAACTTCAAGATCACCAAGTTTGTGGCAAATAGCAGTATAACATAACGTTTTTAAAGTAACCCTAAAGATAAAGTCCACTTCTAGAATACGTTCCGCTTCGCCTTGAGACAAAAAGCGGAGCACTTCGCTAAGAAAACATGAAATAACTAAGATTTGATAATTATCCTTTTTCTGCTTCCTTCGCAAAAACTGACAATTACTATTATCTGATATGTTTGCATTAAAGGCGTGTACATACATGTAGTACATGAAGACATCATTGAGACTGAAATTAAATGGAATCATATTTACGTTTCGTGTATAGGAGCCAATTTTCTTTGCAAGTCCTCCACGAAAGCGTCCCTCACCTTAGGCAGATAGGCCTCTAGTGCTTTGCCGTAGTTAACTAAACCAAACCATGTACACGTTAAAATGAATATTTCATTTTATATTTTCTTTAAGATTCCAACAACTGCTATATTTCCAAAACATCTGAAATATTTTCCGGTTATAAAAAATAATTGTTGTGGAAGCTATTTTTTTCCTTAAATCAACGTTATGAATATCCTATCAATTGCATTTATTTCTTTAAGTAGAATACGACTCTCGGACCTGGACGAATAGACCCTCGGACCCGTCCCCCACCCGGACTCTCCATCACAAATGTGAGCGGAACTGAGCCAAATCGCACTGTCACCTGTTAGGTGCTCAAGGCTGTTGCCGACGACAGGCGTAATCTAGCGCTCCTCTCGCCACAAGGAATTTCGTGGGCTTGGGATGACTCAGATAAGTGAACATAAGTAACAACAACAGAATTCACATACTGTTTCTTGCACAGTTGTCACCATGATTTTTAAAGTAACTTATAAATACTAAACAAAATCACAACGTTTCTAAAATTCGATATATGTTTCTAGAGGAAAGAAACTGTTTTACTTTTTAAAGAAAACGAAACGAAAAATCATCTTCAGGTAATAAAATAATAAGATTAAATTTCTTTAGAATAAACAAGGCCCTATTACCTGGCTTAAGTTATGAAATTTACACTTAAGCAGAAAATTATATTCAACATTCTCAGAGTGTTTTAATGATTTTTTGCAAATATTCGTAAAATTCAAACTAGCTTATTACTTTTTTATATGTGTATATATATATATATAAAGTGCTCTCACAGAAAGTGCTTGGATATAGGGAAATAGGAAAACATTTAGAACAAAATCCAAAAATTTGAGAACATCTTTAATGTGAAAAGAATTTTACGCTCCTCTGCTTAGTTTTTTCTTAGATATGTAGGGAGCTCGGAACATAATATGTAACGATATTACAGTACTCGATAATAAATTTTTAGCCCTATCTTTGCTTTTAATAATTTACTTCTTTTCTGCTGAACACCTGAAATTTTTTCTCTTTTTTCGAGAAGATTAGCATTGTTTCTGGCTTTACTTTCTTGTACGTTATATTTTCCGAATATTAGGGTTGGTTTAAGTAGAGTTTGAAATTTTACGTTTCTTTCGTAAAAAGTATAGATATATGTATACGAACACAGGTAATTTTCTCTTTGCCTATAATAGTAGAAAATAATTATCTCTCAAACTAATTCTTATATATTGATCTTCGATATTTTCTTAGAAGTTCAGCTTTTGAAGTTTGCAGTTTGTATCAGATTTTCCTAAAGGTAAGTCTTTTGTTTAATCACAAAAGACTTATTATTTTTTTAAATTTTATTGACATGCGCCTAATTAGTCTGTAATGAATACAGCGCTAATTCAGGTTAGGTTATGTATTACGACAAAGGACAGAGCATTGTTGTATTCAGTCTAAACGAAAGTTATGTGAGAAATAGCTTCCAATATTAATATTTCCAAATATATGTTTTAATATTGTCATGCATTTCCTTATGATTTGGTGTAGATCTGTGACTAAATTGCAATTGGTCAATATGTCTCTCTTGTTCAGCTTTGCATACAAGGTCTTTTTGTTCTTATATTTATTCATTGAAAGCAATAAGGTATTAAAATTTTTCATGAAACACATGTTAGCAAATGTACCCTTAGGGTGCTTTAAGATGTGCATAACTACTAACTTAATGAACTTGCTTGTAACTGAGTGTATTTCTTCTTTCTAAATATTTAAACATTATTAATAATAAAGATAGATTTAATTACGTTACATATGGCATATTTATTTGGAAACAAAATTTAATTAACTACACTAAATATATTTATCATTACTCCTAAAATAATTACACGAGATGTTATATTAGTGTTTCATGTATTATCAAATTTAAGAATTAATAAAACATGACTCATCAACAGTATAGAAAATGCTAGAAATGCGAATACCATTTTCTCCAGCTATCATTGATTTTGTAGAACGTTCATGAAGATCACGTATTTGAGGGGATACATTTAAATGGCTTAAAAAGGCTCAGAAATTAGGAGATTAAGTATCATTCCATTCACGAGCATTTGAAGAATTACTTAATTAAAGTATGCCAATAAGAATTTCCCCTCCCCTTCTTTATTTTCTTCAATGCATTGACATTTCCTAAATAATGTTAATAGTCATATGTATTTTAAGATTCTAAAACAAAAATATTTTTTATTTTAAATAAAGAAAAGTCACTTCTTAATGTCAAATCTTGAGTAATATTCGATCAGAGATGTAAAATGAAATAAAATAAGAGGTTAAAGAATGTAAAACCATGCTAGTTTTCTTCAGCATCTCACATTTTCAATTTCAAATAACACAATAACCTTTTAAAACAGCTCCAGAAAGAATCCACGAGATAAGAATAATTAATCATCATAAGAATCGGTGAAGAAGACGAAACATTGGCATTAAAAATAAACTATGATTCAAAAAAGAACGAATAATAGATCTACAAAATAGTAAAACTATTCGCTTCTTTCTGCAGAAAGAAGAATCGATTGATTCCAGGACGAAAAGTTTTTTTACCTTATTTTTTATTTGTTTGTCAGGTTGGAGGAGGCGGTTGTCATCTAGAGCAATCTTCCGAATTTATTCGGATAATAAAATGCAAAACGACGTCTGCGCTGGTAACGATATTCAATAACATCTTGCTTGTGTCCCACTGTGATAACGGCGAGCTCCACAACTGCTCATTATTGCTGCTGCTTCTGAGAAAAGAAAAGAAAAAAAGAAAAGAGGAAGAGGGACCTTTCTCTTTCCCCTTTTGCAGGCCCTGATAACGCAGCAGGAAAAGCCTCGCAATGAACCCCTACAGTCGCATGGGTTCAATTTTATACTTTCGCCACCAAAGAGGTTTTGGTGAGGAAAACGCCACACGCTCAGCTTTCAAGTTCCGCTGTTTGGGAGATGGAATCGCAAGAACAGGGACATTTTGCTTATAGAGTTGTTAGTTGTTAATATTTTTATTTATTTTTATCATCTGTAGTTCTTGCAAACTTGGAAAGTTTGTGTGTGGGGGGGGGGGAAGGACATTTCGATTTCTGCAGTTTTCTCTTCCTATTCGGTGTTCATTTATTTGTCTCGATCGCTATCTCTGATCTGTTTCGAATACTAGGTACAAGAAGGTTTCCTCTATCTCAAAGCTTGGTAAAAGTAATAAGTTTAATACAAAAGTAAATATCGTATTTCTTGTTGGCAACTTTAAAAAAAATCAATCGTAAGTCATTATTTCGATCTTTTGCTTCGAAGCGCAGAAGCAAATCTAGAGCCGAGATTCAGAAGTTTGTTGATAGCAAAAATTGCAATTGCACTGTTTCTTTTCTTTACTTTTTGTTCTGCTACAGATATATAATTACTTATAGTCTTTAGTTATAAATGTTATATTATAGTGTTCAGTTCTCATTTTCTGTATTTTTAGCTTCAGTTAAATATTGCATGAGATTACACTGGACATTTGCAGATTAGTACCTCAATAACACTTTATTTGGATTACAGCGAAACATTCGAGGGATATCTGCTTAATGGTAGGAATGTCTTCGCGCAAAACATTTTAAATTAAACTGGCTCGTATTTACATTACGCATGGGCATAACAATGATAAGACTGTGGGGTTTTACTTATTTAATTCAGTGTTCAAAACCCCACAAAACACTAGTAAGTGAATAATCGCTTGTGAACCCCACAAAACACTAGCAAGCGAATAATCGCTTAAGTGTGTGAACAAACATGTAAGACTTAGAATGGTTAACCACCCTTTATTTCTCAGAATAATTACAATCAACTCCTAACTCGGGGTATAAAGTCAAGCCTCCGAACTTGAACTTAAAAAATTATGAAATTAAACTAACTAAGCTTAACTAAAGCTAACTGAAGGTTATAGCCGAAGCTATCAGGATTCTAAGTAGTTGGCCCCTAAATATTAATTAAATCGGCGAAGCCAAGCAAGGGCCTAAAGTATGGCAGAGCGAAGTAATATCTAAGAGAGACGTAGCCAAAAGGCAAACGCTCGCTAGTTAGGAAATCAGACGCTCTCTTTCTCGAAATTGGTGAAAAATCGTGTTAAATAGTACTCTTAACTCATTTGCATTCACTGCGTTTCTGAATCTACATTCTGGTAGGAAATTGTAAGCTGAAACTAGAAAGAGAGCATAGGTGCATAACTTAAAATAACTGTTAATAAAATTAGGATAAACCTTATAAGACACTTGCAACGCTCCCGGTCGCCGGGATTTAACTGGATCGAGCTACCAGCATTCAGGGATATTTTACCACTCGACCGCTGTTAGGAGAGAATACAACTCAGACTATACGACACTAGTACTTACAAGGAATGGCTTTCAACTATGAACTCTCAGTGTATGAATATAATCACATAGACATACAGAATCGTACAAAATAAATAAATAAAAATAATTGCTAATGCTTGACAGATAATCATATTTTGGTACTCTTCTGTTGTCAGGGCCGAATCCAGAAATGTATGTATTTATGCATGTATGTAGGGACGCATATGTTCATGTATGCATGTATACACTGGTGTGCAAAAATTAAGGACGAGACGGTTTTTTCAATATAACTTTGTACAAATCAACACATTTAATACCGTAAGATCCCCAATACGTAAGGACATGAGTAATGTAAGCAACACTTACTAAAAGAGAAATCAGAGGGATAAAAAGAAGCTTTATTGAAAAAGTAGCATGGAGCGCAATGCGACTGAAGGCCGAAACATCCCTGTGATGGGTGTCCAGCAAGAAACATCCGGTCTTTAATAGGGTATATGATCTCCCCTGATTGCTAGGTAGGTTTCACATCATTTTTGAATGCTGAGTTAGTTCTAAAAGTAATTGAACAAAAAATTCGAAAATATAGCTTTCAATCTATTCAAAACAAAATTAACCAGGCGAAAAATGTATACCATTTTTATTTTAAAAGATTCATTGATCGTTTTGAAAGATTCACTGCGTTTATTCGTTTTACCACTCAGCCATCAGTATCCTTAATTCTTATTAAATTTCATAACACGGTTCAGTTCCCTAATTACAATTGATGTAAAAAATTACAACTTCAATAATTTATTTAGCGTGATTCATCTGTGCTGTACATTCAATTTGTAATCGATGCATTTATTATTACGTAAGTAGTATTTGTATTGCACTAAAATTACTAAACTATGACACACCGTTCCTCACTAAAGTGATTTCCAGAATTTCTTGTATTTTAACTTGATTTTTCAGGGATTAAATTTTAATCAGTTCCATTAAAACTTTACTTTAAGTTTGTGTGCATTGATACAGAAATATGTTTCGTTTCGCTTCTCATCTCTTTAGTCATTATTTTATAGTTTCGTATCGAGAATCGAACAACTTGGGGCCTTCACAAATTTTCAAACCTGGATTTTGAAATTCGCCGAATTTACTTTTATATCGTTCTAGATGAGTATATTCATAAATATATTTTTCATAAAAGTTGAGTTTTTAAGGTTGACAGACATTCCCTGTTAGCGAAAAATTTTCCGTAACTTGTTGTTGAACGTTGTTTTAAATTTGAAAGTTTATTTTCTTAATATATATGTTTTCTTTATTCCACGTACATTTTATAACATTAGTTTAAATTAAATGAGAAATTCTTTTCAATTTAATTAATTCCTTTTACAAAATTTTCTTTGATTATGTTATCCATTCTCATCTACACGTTGAAGATCATTCATCGTTGACTCTATACGTTTGTGTTTTCCCTGTAATTTGATTATATTTAAAGCGAGTATATTTAATAGTGGGAATATGTTTTACACAGACTAAAAATCAATTTATTTCCTCTAGTCTTCTCAAAAATAATTTTATTTATTATAAACATTCTCTTCTTAAAACATTTATATCAAAACTACAGTCCTCGATATTTTTTTTTAAAAAATCAAATAAGTCATGCCTTACGGAATCATACTATTTTAAGAATTCCTCTCTTTCTTTACTTTTCTTAGTTTCGTAACCACAATAAAATGGTTCAGGATTCTATAAGTTTCTGCACTATATAGTAGTTTTGATAACATTCTTTACTAAAATAATGAGAAAAATAGCCATTTTTTTCCTTTAATCCAAATGTTTTAGGAAAATCTCTTAAAGTATGTAAAATTAGTAGACTGCTTAAATCATATTTTACATACATACGTTTGCAAATGTATATATATATAAAGTTTATATCTATGACTGTTGTAAGTATCTGAAATTTATTATCAAAGCAGTATTTTGTTAAAAACGGTAAAATCAAATTTGTTTCAAATTAAATCAATTCGATTTAAGCTGACACTGTATATCCAAAATGCTTTCAATAGCATTATTCTTTTTCACTATAAATTATGTTCGCTTTTTCATTAAAGTCGGGATTTACAATTATATTGACTTCATTATTTCCATTTTCTGTATCAGTTTCAACATAAAAAGAACATGAAGTTTTCATTTCTTGAAGTTTTACATTTTTCTTATCACCTATTGGCAATATTTTCAAAAAAATTCCTATCACAAGTTCTTGCTTTAGTTATGTTTTTCATAAAACGTTTATGATCTTTCTACACTCATTGCTCACGTTATGTCTCTCTTCAACAAATTTATTATTCTTTTTCTTTGATATCTTCTAATATTTTGTTTACATTTTAAGCATTTAAAAAAAAATTCACATACACTCAAATTTCCTTTTCTATGCTTATTGTAGTACCGTTCACCTTTAAACAAACTGCTACATTTCTTACCAAAAATATCTCCACTGCATTTACTGCTCTTTTTAAAACAGCTACCCATTTTAAAGGTATTATATCGATTTTTTCTTTTATGACTAATTTTATAGTAATCGCAATAATTGTGTTTTCCTAAAAATTCTGTAACAGAAATAATAACATCCAAATGATTTCCACTCTCATAGATATAGATATATGTACGTTTATTTGATTCGCTATGAAACTTTTCATTGAACTTCTCTCTAGGGAATAAAGTTATCTGAATTTCTAAGAATCCTTCAAACTTTTTAATATATTCTAAATTACATGTTTTTAAAGGAATGTTACATAACTCATGTAATTTTTCTGCTAAAGTTTCTTTTCGTTAATAATCTCCAATTTTATGTATTTTACTTCAAATCTTTGAAATTATCGCAATTTAATTTCCGACATAAGAGTTTAGTATTTTGAAGAGCTAAAACTGTTAAGATTGATCTGGATACAAAACAGTTTCTTATTTTTAATTTGACAAAAACTGACGTTATTTTTAATCTGGCATTTTTAACCCAACGTTTTTACAGCTATTTTTAATCAGAAAATACAAATAAAAACTCTTATTAGTTACATTCTAAACAAGCTTTAATGCTTTGTGTATGGCTCGTCCAGGTATCTCAACTAATGTAAAAATAAATGCACAACCTGTTATATCCAACTCTCTATATTAGATTTTATCTATTAACACATCTACATATTTGTCATAAGCATCTTCAGTAGACAAAATTGTTTCATGATTTTATTTAATTCAGAATTATAATGCAGTAATATCAACTTTTTCATTTATTCTTCCAATTGCCTATCTAAATAAATTATTAAAACTTTATAACAACCCTCAAGTTTAAACTTATTCATTTCAATAATTTCAAAATCATTTTTATATGTTTTATGGTTCTTAATAAATTGCCTTTTAATTTAAACAATTCCATAATCAGGTTTAAACAGATTTCGAGATGGTTTCCTAATTCAATCTTTTTTTCCCCTTTTCTTTATTTCAGTTCGTTATCGCTCAGCTGCAGCCGAGACATAAAATGGCTAAACACTAGTAGTTCCGACCTGGGTTCAATTTCGGGCGAACAGATTGGCTGCAAGAGCTTTGTTTTCCCCATGTGTAAATTGTATACGAGCCTGTTCCCCTAAGAAAGTCCCCCACGAAGGCATCCCTCCCTTTAGGCAAATAGCCCAAGTGTGCTTTTTTGCCATAATCAACTAAACTAACCAGTTCGTTATCTCTGAATTGTAAATAAAATTCATCAAATAACTTCTAAAGATTAATTCTGTTTTCTCATTATCAATAAATTGTTTCAATTTTTCTTTGAATTCAGGTGTAAACAATTTTTAAGATTTACAATTGCTTCAATATTCTTTTCTTCTTTTAGTTCAAAATTATTTATATATTTAGTGCATTTAAAATGAAGCAAATCAAATATTTTTTAACGTTTTTCCTTTTTTAAATTTTTCAATATATTTTTTTGTAATTTTCATCTGGATTATCGGATGGATCCAAGTAGGTTTGAATAATTTTATAGTTACCTGATATGAATATGTTTAAATATTAATTGAATTAAATGACCTTTTTTACCACCTTCGAGCTAGTTAATTTTCAAATTTTCTAAAACAATTCTCAGTTTGTTTACAAACTTTGTTGCCAAAGACAACTTAATTTATAAGATAACAAATTGTGTATAATTTATAGAACATCTTTCTTTATAAAGGTAATTTCATATTTAATTTCAGATTTTAGATATACTATCCAAAAAACTAAAACATAACTTCTGAATTTATTACTAATTATTGTACCGATATTCTAATCTAAACTTATTTTTTGTTTCCAAGCAAAGTCTCTTATAAGCGAGATAAAAAAAGTTCCTTCTCTCCTTTTTTTATTTTTCTTCAGTAAAAAGTGCCATGAGTGAAATCCTCTTCATCTTTTTTTATCATCATCATTATCATGAACATCATCATCATCTCCATCATCATCACCATCACCATCATCATCATTATTATTTGTCTTGCTTAGAGGTTGTAATACGTTTTCTTCTCACTTGCCCTTGGTGCTATTCCAGCCATAAAAAGAATAATTCTCGCAAGAAATTAGCTTTATTTCGGTGTTAAGCTTCCAGTCTTTGCTGATGAGTGTAGAACTTTCGAGATCTTTCTGCAGTTGGTATTTATTTAGCGTCGTTGTTTCGTATTTCTTCGCTGGGCAGATGAAAGAGCAACTCATAGATTAATCTTTTCCGGACGCAAAGCAGAGAGTTAAAGATTTTTGTCATCTATCAGTTCAACGATAACATCAGTTGACTTACACGAAAGATCATAATGCACAGAAAAGTTTAAAAAATCAAATTAAAAATAACCATGAAAAATTTTAAAATGTTTTGAAAGAGTTAATGTCAACGAAAAACGAAACTGATAATTCAAATGTAAAGATTCAAAATTTTGAAGAGGAATTATCTGTAGTTGATCTGAAATAGATAATTTTTATTTTTGTTTTTTAATTTTGGGCTTTCAATGTTACCACGGAAGGTCTCAAGATCCTGCAAAGTGGAGGGCTGAGCGGTTGTGTTAAATCATATTTTGGTCAACCCAACTGCTGAAATTTGGTGGATAACTCGATTATATTTAACAAAAAGTTTATCTCCTTTTTTCTTTATTATTTTTTCGGTTTTATAAATTCCCTCTTATTTATCGTATTTCGCCGATTCGTTTTCATAGAAAGTTCCTTCAATTTCCTCATTTTTTAGATTAGTCACTCTACACTGACTACCAATACGTATTTGGACACCTATGCAAATGACGATATCTGCGGTCCTAAGGTACGTCACGGACTCAGCCGGTATATATCGTGTAAAAAACAGCATCGGCGTTAGTTGCATGCAAGATGCCTCGCAGTTCGGAGTTCCCTGATTTCGAGAAAGTTATAATTATCGGGTATCACAAATGTGGCTGATCCTTAAGGGACATATCTAGCGATTTGAAGTACCCAAAATCGACAGTGGCCTATGTAATTAAGAAGTGGAAGGTGAGCGGTAATTGTCGGAATGTGCCCCGAGTCGGCAGACCAACGAAACTGGGAGATAAAGACCGACAAGTGTTGTCTAGAGAAATTCGGAAGAACCGCACCCAACCCATGGCCCTCATCCGCGAGGAGTTTCAACAGGCATCCGGGAGTATTGTTTCAATGAATACCATCCGTAAGGAAGCACCTCTGCTTGTTTTTCATGGTCGTGCTGCTGCTCATAAGCCTTTGATCACGAAGTCCAACCGCGCTGCTCAGTTAATGTGGTGCAAAGCACATCGAAATTGAACCGTAGATCAGTGGAAACGGGTTCTTTGGAGTGACGAATCAAGGTTCACCTTTACCGTTCGGATGGCAGGGTCTGGGTCTGGCGTCTACCTGGAGAACGTCTCCTGCCAGAATGCATTGTGCCAACAGTCAAGTTCGGCGGAGATGGAATTATGGTCTGGGGGTGTTTCTCCTGGTATGGGCTGGGAGGCTTGGTCCCCATTCATGGTAAGCTCAACTCCGGTGTCTACTGAACTATTTTGGATGACAATGTGCTTCCTACGTTGTGGCAGTTTTACGGGTTGGACCCCTGTTACTTTCAGGACGACAATGCCAGTTGTCATGTTTCGACGTTAACCGAGGCTTGGTATGGTGCCAGTGGAGTTCATCGAATGGACGAGTTGCATCGCCGAATTCAGGGGTGCACGCACTACCCGTGCAAAATCGGCGAAGGAACTTCTAGGTCTTCTCCTAGTCGAATGGAAGAAAATACTACTAGCTGTCATACAAAGACTTGTGGAAAGTATGCCCCGGAGGGTCCACGCTGTAATTACCTCTCGTGGAGGCTCTACCAACTATTGATTTTGAATAAAGTTAGATTTTCTTTTCTATCACAGGTGTCCAAATACTTATTGTTAGTCAGTGTATAAGTAACTGGCAAACCTTGTAAATGTTTGGCTTATAATTCGAAATCCTAATGGTATCACAGATTTTGAATTGCTGCGTTTTAATCTCTCTCCGTTTATCACGGATCACTGATCATTACTTTACTACTAGCTTCAACTACTATAAGTTTTTGCTACTAGTCGATTTCGTTTATAGCCCTAAGGCCAATCACGGTAATATTTTAAATACGGTGCAATCGTGCTGGAGGAGGAGGAAGCCTTAAAATTCTAAAAATTTTTTAACTCATATATACACTATTTACACAGTCTGTTGAAACTTGCGAACCAGCTAAGAGAAAGCGTTATTTCCGAAATTGAAGTTAAATTAATCTTCAAGGTATAATTCTGTAGAAATTTAACTTCAGGTACATGAGTCATTTAAATAACTTAATGTTGTAATTTCCCTTTCATAATTTGAGTAAATGGAAAAACAATCCTGAAATAAATTTTTAGGATCGAAACCACATGTTGCAAACATACGAATGGAAACTGAATGGTAAGTAAGATCACGTGGCGTTATTTGGCTGATGATGAACGTTCACTCTCAAACTTTGGTAGTAAAAGTTTTACAAATACACTAAAACATTGAATAATAATGACGAATAAATAAATGAAGTAAATAATAGTTGAGAAATTAAGTCCTTCACCTGCTTTATCAGGTAACTTTAAGTTCATTTCCTGCTTTGTTAGAAGAAATAAAAAAGTAGAAGAGTGAAATTTTCTATTTACGTATGTACAGATTTATTACCACCAGCGTGCGTTGTGGTAAATCGTTCTATATCATTTAACAGTGTTTTCAACTGCTGGATCATAGTTTAGAATTTCTTCAATGGCTCGATAAGGAGAATTTTGCATTTTTTGACAGAAATTATTTGCTGAGATTAGGATTTCGTCATTGATGCATTTTATATTAAATTCTTCATGGACGTGAGAATTTCGAACAAACCACGGAGAATTTACGATGGCTCTAATTATTTTGTTTTGCAAGACACTGATCTTTATTTAATCTTTCTGTTTTCAAAGTAAATCTCAAGCCAGGGCAGTGTAGAGAATGATAGGGGTAAATAAAATTAAATAAATAGTTTTTTTCACGCGAATGCTTAATTTAGATTTTCTTCCTATAATGCAATATGTAGCCATAAATGCCTCATTTGCTATATTTACTGTAGCAGTAACGTGTTCTTTGAAGGTCAGTTGATAGTCAGTAATAACTCCGATATACATGTAAGAATTTAAAACTGGTAGAATTTCATTTTCAATTTTGACTTAACTATTAACTGTAACATATCTTTTGTATCTTCTATAAAGAAAGACAGAGCATTTGGAGGTGTTGAGTTTTATCCGCCAGAGTTGATTTCGGTTTATGTAAACTTTTAAGAACAAGAGTTTCGTTTCTTTTATTGGTTGCTTCTACAGGTGTCACTTTTAATAACCTATAAAAATAGTTAAGTAATTGACATAATTAATTAACTTGTAATTAGTTTATCTAACACATCTATATATACTTAGGTCTGTTTTCATCCAAATATTTTCTAATCTTTTCATTAATTGCTCATACATTTAATTTCATTTTCAATCTTTTCATTCATTATTAAATCTTACTACAATGGCATATTTGGTTTCTACATTTACTGTAATAAATGAATGAATATTATTATCATCTTTAAATAATTGTTGAGTACCATTGTTGATAAAATGTGTACCCTTATTGGCTAGAATCTTCATTGATATTAGTCTTTAAAGATTTTTTTAAATGCTTCTGTCACTTATTACATGTTTTTCTAGTTGTGGAAATATTTACTAAAACATTTAATTCCGGTTTATAAATAATTTGTTGCACCGTTATATTTGGTAAAGGGTTTTATGAATATCAAATTTGCTCGCCATGAATCATCAATGTTAGGAACATACATCCTTCTTGCTTTAAAATTTCTAATGAGTGCTTTACATTTTGCATAAATACCCTAGTGAAGTAAAAAGGTTTGAATTTCTTTTTGAGGTATTTAGTTTTCTCTGTAATTCATTCTCTATAATTCATTTCTCTGTAATTCACACCACAGTAAACGGTTTTAAATATCTTGGTATCCATGACAATCGCGAAACAAACCTGTTAAATTTCTATATTTTGCCCATATTTTCCTTTTCTTACTATAAATCGTTTGAACTAAAAAGTATGTCTTTAGAGCCGCAAAAATCACAAACAAATAGATTTCGGCATGGGTTCGTTGTTTTCAGAAATGGTTTTATGTGGATTTGTTTATTTTTTCTTTGTATTTCATACGGTTTTGTTTTTGGTCTTCGCACTTCCCACAGTATCACATTCCAAATATCTTTTTTCTTTAAATAACAGGTCTAACAACTCTTCTGTTATTTTACGAATTGTGGGATTTAGAATTGCGTATATATTCTCTATCATATTTTTATCACATACATTAGTTTCAGACTTAGACTATTCTTTATAAGTTAAACCAGGATTTAATCTCTTTTAACCCTATAACAGCTGTGTGCCAGGCCCTACCAATGAATTATCAGGCAAATGCATTTCAAAAGGGGAACTGCTAATTGCTTTGTTAATGACACTTCTTCCTTTCTTCCTTTATATAGCACTCATTATATAGACTCTTTTACCCAAACTTATATCTCTGCTATGGTTTTAAATTTCAGAGAATGACGCTAAGATTTATAAAATTTAGAAATATATTTCTCTTTATGTTCTAAATTTTTTATCGATTTATCTAGAATTTCAATTATTCCTGCTATAATATTCAACGAATATAGCACCAAAAAGGCAAAAGCGGATAAAGAAATGGCGCTAAACAAAAATTTAGAGACTCCTCCAAGAACCCTCCAGGAACTGAAAACAGCGTTGCTGAATGAGGGGAACCAATTGTCACAGGCACTGATAAATTGCCTTACTTAAAGTATGACATCACGCTGCGAGGCCTGCATGGCTGTGAGAGGGGACCATACCCCCTATTAACCTATTTCTTTTTTGTCTTCTGCAACCGCTGTTTCAAATCTTCAAACTCCCATAAGTGTTACACACGAACCATACGTGTCTGTTATAACTGTTGAATGTTTATTTTGTTTGTATTGTATCAACCTATATTCACACCAAATTTTATTAAGTAGTTTTGGAGATCGTAGATCAAATATGAAAATTCTCTAAATTTATTTCACCAGTGTAATATGGATATACCATAAAAAAAGGAAAACACTGATTATATTTCCTTGCAAGATTTGCTGTTAGAATTCGTTATTTTAAATCCACATCTTTAGAAATGATAGTCATCAGTAGGTATCACTAATGAGCTTAAAAGATCTTGCAAGACACGTTACGTAAACGGCATTCTGAGACTTCCCATTATGAAATATCAGGCAATTAGCGAAAGCGAAATTCTAATTTGGAGAATTATAAGCAAGATTTATTGCTTACTGTAATTAATTTTGTAATGTTCTGAAACTCTTCCTTCTAGGGCAGATAGATGAATTTTATGCTTTTATCTTAAACGCAGTGTTACTGCAGTGCTCGTAAAAGGCAGAAATAAAAATGACAGAAAAATGCGTCGAGTTCTAGGTAACTACTTGAGAAACTGTGTTTTACTCTCAAAGTTTTCCTTTATTGATTTATTGCAAGATAAATCATTCGATTAAACTGACATCCATGTTTTCGCTTAATTTAATTATTACGCTTTCAGTTCAAAATCGGATATCTTTCTATGTCCCTTTAGACAGGAAATATAAAAATCGCATCTTACGATCGGTAGCTTTCAGCACAAGGACTGCACAGTGTTTTCTAAGTTATTGTATCTAAGGTAAAAATATCTAAGGTAAAATGTACATTAAATTCAGAGATTAAATTAAAGGCAAAAATAAAGGCTCTAATTTTTTAAAATTTACATCAAACAAGCAATTTTGAAATTGTATTTGTCATTTCTATCAAAATTTCAGGTTACAAAGCTTTTAACTAAAACACATCTATTTTTTCTATCCTACTCATAGAAAAATCGAAAGCGTTTTGTGTCTAAATTGTAGTCTAATCAATAATCTATTACTTTCATTTATCCGTAGGCACTTCATGAATGTTTATGTTATAATTTTTCATTGTTTCCGACTCTTCCTGTACAACCTGAAGAATCCCGATTGCTTACCACATCTCTCGGTTCCCAGTTAGATCACCCTATCTCTCGATTTCTAAATTTTTACCTCTATTAAGGAAATGGTTTTTAGCAATAAATGTATATTTTTGAATTAATATAGGTGTGAAAATTCCATTCCCCATTCCTAGTGATTTTCAGCAAATTTTTCTCAGCAAATATTATTTCATAAAAAATTGATTTGCCGTAATCTACTGCATACGCTTTTTAGAATTTTTACGAAGACTCAAGAATTGTTTAATTAGTTAATGTTTGCATTTAATTTTGTTTTACATCAATATATGCTACATTACTAAGTTCATCCACATATTACATTAATGTACATTAATCTTTTATTTTATTTTATTTATTAGTATTTAAAAATATTTTGATAAATGAAAGCTTTCCTTTCCTTCCCTTCTCAAGTTATATTCAGCATAAAACTGTAAGACTATTACTACTGTAAGACTGTAAGACTGTATACTGTAAGACTATTATTATTAGGCGAAATGAAATTAGCCAAATAATATAAAATTTCGAATTTCGAATTAAATATTAATACGTTTTACATCAGAATTAAATTATAAATAATTCAATTATCTGAATCATGTACTATGACTATACAGTGAATTTAAATTAATTTAGAGTTTTTTGGAAACGCGTCCATAGTTAGCGCGAAAACCTCCCTACTTTTTATATTGCAAGTTTGGCAGTTATGAATTACAAATAGTTTTCAATAACCTGAATCACGCATTAGAAAGCGAATTTAAGATAATTTAGGTTTTTCTGGAAATTGCTTTCAGTGCAATGCACAATCTTCATTTTTCTCCGGGCCTTTGTGCAAAACTGTCCTGTTTTTTAGGATTTCAAAGTTAACAACTATGTTAAGTAAATTGACTCCTTAGCAAAGTTTCACACCTTTATATATTTTTTTCCATCTTGTAACATACATAAATGGAACTTATGGATATTTATTTCCGTTATGACATAAAAATGCTAGTTTTCAGCTAAGTTACGAGGATTCTAAGAAAAGCCTTCTACCTCCTTTTAAACCCCATGTACTCACTACATCACTGCAAAATAAAAAAAACTTCTTTCTTTTAGAAAATAAATATTCATACTCCTAATGTTTCTAAAAAGTATAAAATCTTGCACCTTTTCTAAGATATTATATATAAAGACACCAGTATATCAGCCTGATGTTTTGAGAAAATAAGGTCTCAAACAGGATAACAGTTTCTGGTTGTTCATTATGAGGCTATGAAGAACTTTTTAAAAGATCAAAATAATTTTCTCCTACTGCACTTGGAAGATGCAACCAAACTGATCTCTGGCGCAGAATACTGGCATTAATAGAAAATTCTATTACGAAGAAACATAAAAAAGTGATTATAAATCTTTCGTTTCGTAACGGAAATCAGCAGCACTGAGTAAATAAGAAACTTAAAAATGTTTTTCTATACCAAATTAAAATCTTTTTCTATTTTTCTGTTCATCGTTATTATGAGTTAAAATTTCATGCAACTGTTTCATACAAAAGGATTTTTATGCACATTGTTTAACGAGAAACATGTTCTCGAAACTTAGACAACAAAACTTAGTATTGGGGGAAATAATTCAAATATATTATTTGGTAACTATATGTCGCTATACATTAAATAATTGTATAAATATATCATTTTGCATTTAAAGTCCGTGTAGCAGAGATTCGTGTTTCAGTTGTGTATTTATGTGATTTATTGAAAACCTATCCCCTGAACATAAGCTAAGCGTATGCATTTAAAATATCTATAATTTTAAATAGTCATTTTAAATTAAAACTTGATGACTTAAATAAATAATACAGTGGGTCCCAAAAGTTTATAGACAACAGACTTTTTTAAGTTTAGGAAGAAATCCACCGAGTAGGAGAAACGATGGAAAATATGCAAAATTGTAATGACGTTATAGAATTAATAAAACACTTAAAACACATTGAACAGTTATAAAGATGACGAAAAAAAATTAAAATGAAATAATGCTGTTCCAAAAATATACAGACAACATGTGTTTAAAGCTGATTGGAGTACTAATAACCAAATTCAAATTTGCATATTCCAAAATCGTGTGCTTCTGAAGTAATTATTTCCTGAGATAAATTCGAAGTGGAAAAACTTGTTCCGACTAGTTGCAAAGATGCCTCGCAACGTGCAGTTTTCCAAAGCCGAAATTGCTCAAATATATTGTTTGAAAGCTCTTGGAATGAAAGTTGTGGATATTGAAAGAAAAATGAGACGCAGCAGGGCTGGTATATACCAAATTTCATCTAAAGGTGACAATTTTGAAGCGAAATCTCGTTCTGGACGACCAAAGCAAACAACTAAACGGCAAGATCGAGAGATTCTTAGATTGATTTCAACTCAAATTTGTCAATTCGATCAGTTTCTAGATAAGTGACTATTCTAATATCGAAATCTACGGTGCATCGACGGCTACAAAAACGTAAACATCTTATTTATCGCAAAATGCATCGTTCACCCAAGTTGACAGCACGTCATAAAGATGCTCGTGTTCAGTGGGCTCGAAATCACATGCATTGGACAGAAGAATGGTTAAGTGTTGTTTTCAGTGATGAAAAGAAGTTCAATTTGGATGGCCCAGATGGATGGGCATACTACTGGCACGATATTCGCCAGGAACCACAAACATTTTTTCAGCAAACAGCAAGGAGGGGGTTCAGTTATGGTCTGGGGAGCATTTTCATTTAACGGAACTACTGAGCTTGCTTTCCTAGAAGGTAGGCTATGTTCAGAAGATTACCATAAAATGCATCTTTTACCATTTGGAGAGTTACTAGGGGGTGATCAGTGGATTTACCAGCAAGACAATTGCTCAGTGCATGTATCAAACTCAACGAAGGAATGGTTCCGTCGAAATCAAGTGACTGTAATGGACTGGCCAGCCTTATGTCCAGAACCTGAACCCAAAGGAGAACCTTTGGGGAATATTGGCGAGAGACGTATACGCTACAGGACGCCAGTTCTCAACTATTCATGATTTAAAGCTGCAAATCGAAAGAAGTTGGTTCTCTCTGAAGCCAGAACTGCTCCAAAGGTCTAGTGATAAGTATGAAGGATCGAGTTTTTAATGTGATCACGAAGAATGGCTCAAAAATATGAATAAGAAAGCAACGAAAGTGAGTTGTCTTTAAACTTTTGGGGCAGTAAATTTTCATTTTTAATTTCTACCACAAAGTCTGTGATTGTATGATTTTATTTTTATATACTAATCTCACTGTCTTGACATCACATTTGATTAAAATCAATTTTAAAACCTTAATTCTTATTTTTTTGATTTTATAAGGAAAAAACCGCTGTCCATTAACTTTTGGGACACACTTTATATAAAGATGTTCACGTCCTTCTTTTCGCTCTTTCCAGTTTGCTAGTAACGCGGCTAAACTTTTGGTCTCATTAGGAGCTCAAAATTGATCTGTTTAATATTCAAATGTTGATTTTAATTAACACGTAATTTCTTATCTTGAATATTTCGTACATTTCTACTGTTTTGTTACGCCATCCGAATATGTAAATGAATTAAATTTTAAATCGGAACGAAAATCAAGTCCAGTAAAAAGAATCTGTAACTTCTACCTTCTCTGGTGAAACACACCTCTGGTATTGGCTTATCTTCAGCGCTCAAATTAAAAAGTTGAATTTGTCTTTGACGAAAATAAAATTACTAGTAATAGAATAGAGGAACCAGATTGTTAGGCTTTCTATTTAAACTTGTACATACTTTTAACCATTGTTGTCTGCCCGCTGAGTAGAGGAAGATTGTTAACGTTTTAGTGTGTGTAACGTCAAGTTGAGGTTCAGGTAAATATTTTAGTTGTTTTACCTTTGTTACATTTGCTTTGTATTCTGGTATTAAAAGGTGAAGATGGAGCAATTATTCGTCCAGCAGTCTAAGGAGTTTAGGCAAGTGTTTAAATTAAGCCAAATTGAGTGTAACATTATAACGGCTCCCAGTAGCAAATAACCAGTGCCATAGAACTGTAGTGGGGTTAGGGAGATGAATGCTGCCGGTACTTTAAATACGTTTAATCCAACCCAGACTCGATTTCAAATCGATACTATGATTGGAAACCCACTGGAAGATTGATTTCGCAGCTCTAAAAGAGCACAACAAGCGCTGGTGAGACCAACAGTTACTTTTAATAGCAGAAATTTGATGCGAAGTTTTCTTGAAACTTTGCGGTTAGCCTTTTATTTATCTGTTAAGTATTATTTAGTTTCAGTTTATAAAAATAAGAAACACATTTATTCAAGTTTTGATGTTTATCAACATTTCCCACACTTTTTGTTGCTTGGTTTATAAAACATGTTGAAAAATCATCTAAATCTAGATAAATATATACATTTAATTTTCTCGTTTTGGAAAGAAGAGAAGGAAGGACCTTGTAGAAATGGTGAAAATGGTTTATGGGACAAAACATTTTGAGAGTCCTTACGGTATGAGAATTTATCCCGAGGGAAAGATAAGCTGAATTGCATTATTAAGGCCTGGATTGCGCGGGAAATACAAGATGGTGAGTGACGAGTTAAAATCTTTATTTTAAGGAAGGAAGGAAATGGAAATCTTAAATGATTGTGTAGAGACATTAGGTACCTTTTGAAAGCAGGAGAGATGAAAAATGAGCAATGCAGTCGCCGGGGATCGAACCACGGACCTCTCGAATACTCGCCGAGCGTGCTGATCACTATACCACGAAGGCATGCTAAGAAAGCGGGAGAAAGATCTTATACACTCCCCTTTTAAAGGGCGACTGGGGATTAGGGGACCCAATTGCCAAATCCTGGTGGTGGAGAATCATCATCCACTACCTTCATTAGTCTGGACGCTACTGTAGAGAGTTTAGGTATTTCTTGAAAGCAGAAGATATGAAAAATGAGTAATGCAATCGCCGGAACTTGAACCACGGACCTCTCGAATACGCACCGAGAATGCTGACTACTATACCACGCAGGCCTGCTAACAAGACGAAAGAAATACCTTATAAAGATTGGGGTTTTAACTGTCATCAATTTAGTATTCGTCACATTTAGATAATAGTGAACAATTTTATATAAATTAAGACAATAAAACGTCCTACATTTTACACTACAATGAACTAACAGTTTCATCTGTAGCTTCATCGCATAAAAAGATTGTTACTTAAAAATATGCTGGATTTGTGGCAAGAAGTCGCCAAAGTGCAACGAATTGGAGGAATTGAATTTCCGCGGGCGGTTTGGTGTGTATGAATAACTTGAAGAACAGGGTGAAAAACCGTGAAAAGATGGTTGTAGCCTTGTATGTGTTCTCAGGTTAGCTTGTCGTGAAGTATACTAGAAAGCCTTACAAAGAAACAGTAGAAATAATAACTCTTACAATTGTTGCCTCGTGGAGCTAAATAATCTAAAATCTGTGGAGGGTTTATTTGTGTTAATCTGCAAAAAGAAAACTGAAGTGCAGCACAGAGTAGCGGTGGTGAAAAATTCATTGATCGTCAATCGAGTTTTGGTTGACGTTGTTGTTTTGGTAGATGGTCATATAAACGACCATCTTTTACAATATTAAGCGAGGTGGCAATCGCTAAGTTAGTAATAGGAAAAATGCGGCAGAGAAGAGGAAAGCAGATGATATGAAAGATTATATATGGCCGGAGGATAGTAACACTAAGGTGACTGAAGTCAGAGAGGTCAGTGCCTTTGGATTGGTGAAAAACACTCTCATGTTGGCAATAACATGATTTTCATTAAAAGTGTTGCATTGCCCTGTATTCAGAAATCGTTAAAATACATCCCTTAGTAAACTCTGTTAGATAAGTGCAGTCAGCGAAATTTGCTGTCAGAAAGATTTTTTGCAAGAACTTTAGAAGATGCAGATTACATAACGTTTTCTTCACTAAAGGGGCATCAGCGCAAGGATAAAACTTTCGTTGCGTATGAAGCGTGAAGCTGAATGTTTATATACACTAAACATTCAGTTCTGTTAACTTATAAATCTACTATTCTGTTGTGAAATTTGGGGAAATAGAAAAAAAAAATATACTAAAAGCTTTCAGATTTTATATTACACAAAATGGGGCTTTTTTTAACGTTTTGTGTGTTACCTTTATTTATCAAACATCATTTTTTCAAAGGTCATATGCTTAGAGTTTCCGATACACAGTCTCACGCGCTGGAGATAAAAGTGTTTTATTTTCCGTACATATCGTCATTGCTCGCTTTGAATCGTTGAGTTTGTTAATCAAAAACTCGTAAAAGCTCGTTAGATAGAATGATAGATAATACGTTTTATAAAGTATGAAACAGATAATAAAGCAAATTCCAAATTTGGGCTTCCAGAGGCCCATATTTGAATGGAGGACTACGTTATTCAAAATTTGATGTCTCTAGGTACCGCAGGTTTTTCACAATGAGAGAAAAATACATACTTTCATGCAGATTCTTTATTATTTAATTTCTTTAAATACAATGCAGGGCTCTAATACTTGGTGGCAACTGTCTGAAAAGTGGACAAACGCAGAAAGTGAAACGACGCAAAATGCCGTTTTGAGACTAATACCCCTTGGGGTCTAACAACCCTTTGGGTTAATAATATCTTAGCAGCATCTGATGTCTGTTTATTGGAGATGAGACGTAACTGATGATAATTAAATGCGTCTGTTATGGTTAATAGAAGTATTTTAATGTTATGAGTTTTGTAACCTCGCTAGTAAACATGCATACATACACTGATACAGGAAAAAAAACTGACGAAATAATTATAAAATCAGAGACTAGCATAAATAATTACTAAAATCTTATCAAATGATATTTGGTAACAAAAGATTCATTTCTCTTTTTTGTAAGATGTAGCATCCTGTTACTCCAGTGGAACACAGAAAACGCAGGAAAAAAAATTGCATTTCTTTCTTCTAAAGTATAATACAAATCATGGAGAACAATGATTTTACTCAAACAAAGTTAATCTTTTCTAAAACGAATTTTATTTGCATTTCCATGATAGAACATTCCATGATGGTGTTAGTAAAGTTGATGCAAATATTTCTTTTATGTTTCATTGGCATTTAAGCTTGTAATCTCTCGTAATAGTGTTTTATTATGTAATGCAAGATGAATAGTCCTCGCTTTGAAAATGAAGACAAAGGAAATAATAAAATAAATTATATTGCTTCTTTAGAATTTTGCTTTTACTTAAAGAACATTTGTACTTTAGTACTTCCTGCAACAGAAATTTCTTTCCGCTCTCTTTAAAAAAAATAAGAAAAAGAATTATTTTCAAATCCAAAGACTTCTTTGTAAAGCGCAAAAAAACAAGTTTTGAGTTTATTTTAACATTCTTCTTTGGTTGTTTTCTTAATTTATTCAACTACGTATAGTCATTAACTGTAAACTGAGTGGCAACCGTAGGAAGGAAAATATTTTCGCTTGAATAATGGTCACGTACCAGTTATTCTCCCGTTAATTAGTGAAGCTTTTCTCAATTAAATTCTTTCTCTTTTTTTATATACATACATGAATACGCTAAACGTCAATTCTTTAGCTCTCCAATCTGCGAAATCGACACACTAGAAAAATCGAAGCGTGCAGACAGGGGAAAAAAAATGTCGGCTAGCAATGTTTCACGTTCACGAAACATTGTCGACTCATTTTCAGGTTTTTTCCCCTGATGTTTTGTTCCCGTCGACTTTTTTCACAATTCGATTAATGAAACTCAACGATAAATTCTTTTTCATTTCATTCATCTCTCTCCCTCTGTTTGAATAACGTCTGAAACAGAGAAAAAGTATTTCTTTCACTAATTATTTTTACACCTCTAAGGTCAGCGTATGCTTCCTGTTCAAGAACGCGGAAAGAAGTTAACTGACTCTTGTAATAGCCACGGCTGAAACAATCTCTGTAATTAAAACGATATCATGGAGGGAACGATGTTAAAAGAAGAAAAGCAATCATGCTAATCTTTTATTACTGCAACACCACATAATTCGCGTAAAACAAAATTTTTACTAGATGCTCGTTAAATTCCTTCCGTGGCACACGCAAATTGATTATTTTTTTTCCTCAGTGGATTTACTTCAGATTTTTTCAAGAGTTCTTAGAAAGTTGTTGTAATTGCATCTGTTATTATACTTTACGAATAACGTTTGCAAAATGGATCTTATATGATCATAAAACTTTGCTATTTGATTTGAATTTTAAAAACGATTTTCGTCTAAGTGTGTGAAGTCTATATCTCTTCGAGAACATAAACATTAAAACGACTCTTGAAGAATTATCTTCTAACCTTGTGAAACACAACAGAAATCAGAAGAAGGATGTATAAGACTATCTTATTCAAACATAAAATTACCAGTGACCCAACCTGGGCTACAAAAAGCCACTCACTTCTGATTTAAGAGAATAACGTCACAAATACTAATTTCAAGATGCAGTAGATTATCCGAACGACTCATAGAATACTTTAACGGGCAGGAAGAGTTCTGGGTTGTAGCAAACCGGCGAGACAAGCCTAACGGGTAGAACACTCAACGCCGCTAACGCAAATTGCCAATAATCACAGCACAACGTAACTTGGAATAGGCAGACACGCTCTAAAAATAACTTCAGAAACTCTTGCTTAAATAGCACTTCATTCTTCCCCAATCTGAATAAACTCGCTATCTCATTTACATTCTGACATGAAAAGCGTGGGTGAAGTTAAATGAATTTAACAACTAATCCGTCTAGATATAAAATAAAACTGAACCTCACTAAGGTGAAAATAAAACTGAGTATCTTGAACTTAACTTTTCGATCTTCGATGCTCGTCCACCCCTTTTTTGGATAAATTGATCCCAGCTGGGGTATGCTTCCATTTGTTGAATACCAAGCCGCTGTCGGCCTTGGTCCTCCGGGCAGTCGTTGAGCTTCCTCTTCCTTGCTACCTCCCGGAGCCTTGATCTTTTCCTGCGAAGCTGAGGTCGGGTGGTTCAATCGCTTTTTTCGCTTCACTTTCTGCTGA
>KK118122.1:799635-868528 GCA_000611955.2 Stegodyphus mimosarum | reverse complement strand
CCTTCTCTCTTTCGATTGCGCCGTTCGCCATCCTAGTTTTTCCTTGGCGCATCTGCAGATTGGTCGGCTGGACGTTTATTCCTTAGTCGTCTTGAAATGGGATGCTTTCCGAACTTTGGGGCTGCTATTGAGGTTTCTTTCCGTGTTTCACCGTCCCTCGTCGCTTCTTTGTTGGCTTCCATCGCTTCCTGGAATCGCTGCATGTTGCCTCTTTTGGGTTTCTTGCTTCCGTTTGGTTTTTTGCTTTCTTCGTCTGTTGAATCCTGCTCTTTATTGCATTCCATTTGGCTGTGGAATTCTCGATTTCCATTTGATTTTGCCCAGCTTTCCTGGTGCTCTTGGCATCTTAATTTTCCTGCAAAATACTTTTAAATATGACAATTTTATTTCTGTTGTAGTAAGATTTAATTTGATCCACATTTGCCACTACTTGTTCAACGTCTCTTCTTTTCAAGTAGATAACGACTTCTACAACGCTTTCGATAGTGCATGGTTCCTGAAACTTCGGACAAAATGTGGCAACTCTCTCGTCGCCTGGCGATGATTGGGAGTGCTTTAGTTTTAGCATGTTGGCTCCCACCTCAAAATTTACTTCTCTCCGCCTCATGTCATATTTTTTTCCTTTGCCCTATCTGAACATTCAACTGCTTCATCTATTAGTTTCTGGATATCTTTCATTTGGAATTCCGAGGCTCGTTTCAGTACAAAAAGTAATTTGTACAACAGTCTTATTAAATTTCGGCCTAAGAATAACTCAGCTGTGCTTTCCCACGTAGTATCATGCTTCGTTGTTCGTATTGCGTAAGCTAACTGATTGATCCCGCTATTCCAGCGCTTATGATATTTTCTCAAGTAACAGTGTATTATTTTCACAATGTGCTAGGTATGGTACCATTTTTAGGTGGCTTATGGCAAATCCTGTACCTAGCCCTTCAAATATTTAAGAAACTCACTGTTTGCCGTTATCAGATATTAATTTTAATGGAGCTTCGTATTTTAAGACATATATATTTAAAAACGGATCTGTTACTATTTTAGACGAGGCTCATCTCAGGGGGATCATTTCAACTCATTTAGGAAAATGATCTGCTATAACGAATAAATAACCCTTTTTATTAATTTCGCTTCGCGGAAATGGGTCCAACAAGTTGATCCGACTAATTCGTTAGGGAATGTTGCTTTTATATCTTTAAGTACCCAGCCGGGCTATAACTGGCAAGTATTCTAGTCGTTATTTAACTCGCAAGTATGGCAAGAACTGACATAAGCAGTTACGAACTCCTGTAACGGCAGAAAATACACCGCCTCACGAACTCGTTGTAATGTTTCCCTGATTCCCAGTTGGCCAGACATGGGTAAATCCTGTAATTTATTTAAATTGTTTAATCTTAACTTTGCTGGGCTTGCGTGTCTAAGTTCGTAATTTTGATTTATAGACTTTGAATCAAATAAGAGATTGTCAGCTACTTCATAATTTTCGGCTCAATTTCGTATTGCCGTGCTGTCTGGGTGTTCACATTAATCCGGATTCTTTAGGCAAAAATAAATATTTTTGAATTCGGGATCTCTTTTCAATCCTTCAATAATTGCCTCTCATAAGTCAAGTACTTTTGATGTCAGCATTGCACATTTTAATGTATTGCCTTCATCATCTAACTTTATTCTTGACAGCGCATTAGCCACTGTGCTTCCTCCACCCGAGGTATGTTTTATAATTAGGTTAATCTATAGTTTAAGTACGCAACGGAGCAATCTTGACGAAAACATTTTTCCTGAATTAAAACGTCCTACGGCCGCATGATCTGAATAAATTGTAACCGGCGATTGGCCAAATACACTCGGAAATTTTGTACGGTTAGCAAACGTTCAAGCATTTCTCTCTCGGTAGCAGTGTAGTTTTTTTGTGTGGGACTTAATGTTTTACTAAAATACGCCACTGGCCTTCTTTTCTGCATGAAGATCGCACCCGCTGCATAAATTGAAGCATCTGCCGGAATTTCTAAATCTTCATTGCCTTCCGGGAACTTTAGCGTGGGGGCTTTGATGAGTGCCTGTTTTATTTCCAAACGATGTATTGCCTTGGCTATACAATTAATGCGGATTTTCTTTCTTTTTAACTGTAACAACGGTTTAGTAGTTTGAGCGAATTCCTTAATAAACGTTCTATAGTAAGAACACACACCTAAGAAGGAAAAAAGTGTCCTTGCGGTAATAGGCGGAGGGTAATTTTTAATCTCAATTATTTTTTAATCTCCTGTTTCTATGCCTTTACTGAGTATTTTGTATCCTCCATACCGAAGTTCTGGAGCACTGAAGTTACAATTCGCGGCATTTATTTTTTGTCCAGCTTCATTTAGAAGGGGTAATGCTTCTTGTAAACTTTTCACATGTTGCTCAATGGCTTCACTTGCTATTACAATGTCATCTAAATAAATGAAAGTGCTATAGGCTCCACGCCAGTTTGAAAATATCCGGATGTAAATATCTAATATCGTCATGAACTTTGTGGATTTAATTTTCCGAATTATTTCTTCGTTTATGGGTAGGGAAGAGACAGGGTACTTTATAAATGACTTCAGTTTTCCGTAGTTTAATGCGAAACAACATGCTTTGTAATTATTAGGCGAGAGATTATTTTTTTCCTACCCAAAACCACGGGGTTCGCACACGGACTACTCACAGGAGAAATTAGGTTTTGTTTTAACATCTCAATGTGTTTTTGAATAATTTTTCCCTTAACCGTTTCGTTACGATGCGGGAAAAATTATTCACCCCTTACTGGGACCGAATTAACATTATCAATTTAAAGATTTACTATGTAAATCTAGGCAATTGGAAAAGTTGTTTAGTTGATTGGAAAAGTTGCATCAAAACGATTGGAAAAGTTGCTTACCAATGCTTCCAACTTTTTTTTTCCCTTCCGTTTGAAGATGTTCCAAGTCGAGCTGCGGTAGCTAAACGTTTTTTTTCTTTTTCTTCATTCGTAACTCTGGGACTGAATGACAAAAATTAAGATGAGCCCCTGCCGCTTTTAAGACGTTTACCCTTAGAATTACGGCTACGTGTATGTTTCGCACTACAAAACAATTAGTTTGAGGACTTCATCTTTTACCTGCATAAGCAGTAATATTTTACCGATACATGAGCATTATTTCCCCAGTGCGGCAATAACTTTCTCACTGCCAAATTTACAAAGTCTACGTTTGCAGAAGTATTTTTAAAGGAGGTTTCCGAAATGAAACTGCATTGAGCTCGGGTATTAATAAGAGCTTCAGCAGGGATATCATTTAACAGCACTTGCACTATTGGCTGTTTCAAAATTTCTTATTACTACAGTATTTAATTTAATTTCTGAGGGATTTCCCTTATTCCGCGGTGACTACACCGCAGAAATCCATTTTAGTTTAACGGGTGCCCCTACCTTTTCTAGATACAAAAATATCTGTTCGAACATACAGCATGCACACAAATTTACTTGTAAAATCTGTTTATAGATAACACTTCCTAATTCTATATTTGTGATCAATGTAACCTGAAAATACTGCATATATTAGAAAGTATATTATCTGCGAAAGAATGTAATTCCATAGTTTCTACTAGTGGTATTTTGGAAATTAAGCAATGAAATATGAACATTTTCAAAAAAAAAAACATCTTAACACGAAAGGAAGCTTAAAGACAAAATCTAGTTTCTAAATTTCTGTTTAAAACTTTAAGAATGGATTTGTTAAATTTTGATGACAGTGGAAAGGGATTCCGTTTTCGACACATTTCGAGAAGTGAAAACTGTAGTAACCAAAAGTATAACTAGAGCTCCCCACACCCTAGTTTCACAACTGATTGCTGACGAATGAAGAAAATTCTGAGCTTTTAATATACTCCATGAGTTACAACACGCTAAGAAAGAAAGTAAAAGCGAAAACTATTTTTCGAATAATGAAGATTTTTGTCAAGGCTGAATTTATTATTAAGTAATATAAAGTGTGCTCGTAAAACTCCAAGGCGAAAGGCGAGAACAGAAATTTTTTTCTGGAAACTTTGATGGCAAAATTTACCTCCTCCTTTTTTGCCTACTTTTTAAATCAATAAAGTTTAAAAAGCATCAAGCCTCACTTATGGCCTGAATTAAAATACCAGATTGTCTTAATCAAGCTTTCATTCGTAGGATGAGTTTCTAGAGACATTAGGTTTTTTTCTGTGACAAAAAACGTAAAAATCAATTATGCGGAATTTAAAAGCCAATCTCCAATTCCATCTGGACGTGTTACGAGTGAACACCATTTGTCCAACGTGTTACCAGAACAGAAGTATAATAAAGCCAATGCATAAACGTCGTTGCTGAACAAATTAAAAATGCAAGAACATTAATTGTGTTCGATTATACACTAATTCTATGGGCATAAAAGATTCAAAGAAAAGAAAAACACGGTAAATAAACTGAGGATAATTACTAAAAATATCCAAGCATTAAAACACATTGCTTCATAAAATGGTGCAACATTAACTTGTGTTCCTCACTTGTATTCTATTAACTAAGTGCTGAGGAACCTAGTGAGCAGTTAAGAGAATAATCGCTTAAATCCAAGAATAGAAACGTAAACTCAAGACGTTAATTACCCTTTATTTGCTCAAAATGGAGATTTAACATTTGGGCCCTTTCTAAGGCGTACAGAATAGCATTCACTTGGACTTAAACTCAAATGTAACTAAAAACTAACTAATGACTAACTAAAGAGATTTAGCCGAAGTTAACACAATTCTAAACTAGTTGTCCCGTAATATTAAATTAGCCAACGAAGCTATCAAAAGGCATGCAATACGGCCGAGCGTATTAACAGTTGGAGAGACGTAGCCAAAAGGCAAACGCTCGCTATTCAGAAATCCTAACTCTGTCTCTATCTGTTGAAGTCAGAGTAACTTATATACTACTCTACTTCTCATTTGCATTAAACGTGATTCTAAAACCTCATTCTGGTAAGGAATTGTAAGCTGAAGCTAGAAGAGATATTAAAGTGGCATAAAATTAAAATATACCTTACAAACGTAGCAAAATTTCTAGTTTTTCATGTGTTGTTTGCAAATTTTTATTTACTGCGTTTTTACCATAAAAACTGCAAATTGCATAATAAGGTCATTATTTGTTAAAAGCTCAGTCTACCTTAACTATCATCAAAAATGCTTAATTAACATTTGTAAAAGTCTCATTTATCTTATATCAGTGTATGTGAAAGGTTAAATCTTTCTTACGGTTATGTGTCTGTTAGGAATACATGTCAAGGAAAAAAAGTTAAATTTACTTAGCAATAACGACCCATTGCAATTGTACTGAGGTCATTTTTGCATGCTTAAAATTAATGTGAAGATCTACCAAAAAATTAGCAATCTAAGATTTTTCAGAAAAATGGTTCTATTTATCCTAAAGAGAATTAAATTCAACTGCGCTTAATTACATTTTGAGATGGTTTAGCGAAGAAATCAATCGATATGATAGTTTCTTTCATCTATATCCTTCTCGAGCAAATACGGGTTGCACAATTTATAATTGCATCGGCTCTGGAAACTTAATTTTCTTTTCATGGTCTCTCAGTTTTATTTTCTATCAGATAACTGTCGTTTTCACTTAAAACACTAAAACACTGTCGTCGTTTCAGCTATGTATATCATCTTCGCTGACTTTTATGAGGCAAGTAAAATGTTTAGAAGATTAATCTAAATTAATTAGATCATAAATCAAAATAATAACAAAACAAATTTAAGTTTATTTTTATTAGTGTATTGTAAGTGCATTCGAGATTTTATTTCACTAGCCTTACTAAATTTATTCAAGAATATGAAGTAAGTAATTGTATCAAGAACATAGCGATATACTTGATTTCATATTGTGTTTATAGATTTTAGCAGTAGTTAATCATGATATATATGCGTTATTTGCAGAATTTTCTGATATAACCCGGGGGATTTTCATTCTGTATTTGCTTTTAATTTTGAAAGACTTTTAATATGAGATTAAATAAATTATTCATACATGCGTAAACACGTTAAATTTAAATTATGCTTTTAAGGATTTTTCTTTCTACTTAATAGCTATTTATTTGTCTTTAAATAGAAAAAGAAACGAAACAGCTTGTGATTCCTCTCCTGATCTCGAAATACGATAATTCATTGATAGAGAAAACTTGACCTTAAATTAAGCTATGAAATTCTACCATGACTGGAATCAAAGAGGGAGTATGGAGGCCAAATGAAGTATTAATGGAAATAGCAGCAGAAATTATTCTCAAAATTGTAATTATTTCTGCTCCAAAATATGCTGTTACTTTCGGGAAACTTGAGGAACAAAGCACTCAAAAACGCAAGCTGACAATGTGTTTGTTTCGGAAGCTGAATATGACATAATTATTAATTAATTGATTAAAAAATCTTTGAATTTATTCTCGTTTGTTTCCGAATAAAACTTGAAGCAGGTACGTAACTGCTGATTATTGCTTGGAGATTCGCAATGTTTCATTACCATCTCGTTGTAAAGATACAGTTCTTCTTTTGGTCTACGTTAAACTTTCCAAGTTACAACAAGGAAGCAGCACAGTTTCTTAGGGTAATTGTAGAAGAAGGTAAGAAATGTCTGCTTCTCTCGAATGCACTCTGTCTTGAAAGTACCAAAAATTTCAAAACCGTTCGCATAATTCGGAATCTCCAGTTATGGTAGAGCTAATCATAAGCTTCTGACACGTGTAAAAACATACAAATTAAATAAATATATATCAATAATAATTTACTGCAATGTATATATATCTTTTCTGACATCATTGCCTTCTAGATTTCAGAATTTTGAAACTCCAAATAAAGGTCACAGTTGGATGATTTACAGCCATGACTGTGTTTTCCCATACTGGCGAGACTTACACTGTTTTATGTTGCAGTTACTCAAATATTTTTGAACAACAGCTGGTGAGTGAAAACAAGGTCTGGAGTACTTTGATATTGGTCCCATTAGGATCTTAACTGGGACGTTTTATATACGTAATCATTGTCCACATACTTATTTTAATTTTTCTTTAGTTAATTATTAAGCTAGTTACAGTTAATCTCTTTTGCGAGTGCGTTTAAACGATGGGCTGTTAAATGTACATAGTTGACTACAATTAGCAACTAATTTAATGGTTTACTTTGAACGTTGATTCCATCCTTATTCTTTGGTTTCGATTGCCGTTGGTTGAAACTTATGTAAACTTTACTTGCTTCTAAAGCTAAATGTGAAATAAGTATTAATTCATTGATTGAAAAAAGATCTTTGAATTTATTCTCGTTTCATTCCGAGTAAAACTTGAAGTAGGTACTTAACTGCTGGTTATTGTTTGTAGAACTGCAATCTTTTCATACTTTCAATACTAACACATATTTATGCTTACCATCATCATTTAAATCTTACTGAATTGAAACTAAATCCATTTTTGAAATGAAATAGACGGTGAAGTAGTTTGTTGAGTGTTTACAAATATAATGTATCTATTGCATAAAGCAAGAAAATGTACAAAAGCATTTTTTTATTTTTACAGCTGCGGCATTGTGAAACTTTTTAATCGTTATTAAGACATATTGCTCTATAATCTTTTATCTTGTTGTACTTTCACATTTTTGTTGACCTATGACTGTACATTAATCTATGACCTAACTTTAGAAACACACATTCTTATTGCTAAGCAGTAAGCAAAATTTTATCGGAAGTTACATAACAATATTTCATTGCTTTAAGCCAAAATAGCACAGTCCAAATAAATCACCATTATAAGCGATATGTATTTTAAATTGCGGATATTTTAATTTTAATGAATGAAAAAGATTATGAGTATTTATAGTTCAACGTATGTCTGTTACTTTAGCATAAAAATGCATTTTTAAACTTTTTCCCTGCATCTCGTAATATAGGGAGTTTTTTTTAGTTTTTTCCTCGCTTAAGTAGCAGCACTGCAACGTAATAAGTGGGAACATATATTGTATATTTGGCTTCTTAGAGGTTGTTTTCATTCTGCATTTGTCATATATTTCGATAATATTCTGAATACAGGTTTCTGTCATCAAAACGCGTGCAACCCTTACTTAAGCGGTTCCGACAGCGAAACTCAGATTGACCGAAACATGATTATAGCACATTAACAATCTGACAGTTATTCACTTTTTATATACATTGCTTACCTTTAGTTTTTAAGATGAAAGCTTAGAATATTATCAGTAAACATTCAAGGTCGAAAGTGATAAATGAGAATATAATCTAGCATTAAAGCGCTATTTTAAATTTCATTATAAGAAAACAGTTTGCATCAATTATTGTTTAAAATTCTAAAGATTATTAACTTAAATGCCGCATCTTATTCGAAGACTGTCTATACTTAGATTATTTTCAAACGTAAAAGATAGAAAGTTCCCTTACTTCTTATGAAACAAATGAATAAAATACCTAATATACTTAAACCGACATCCATAACAACAAAACGTATATCTGTTTCCCTTTCCTTAAATAAATTAGCCAATTTTAAATCTTGGTTTTTCAACATGTATGTTTCATGCAGTGCCTCCTAATATAAATTTTCTAATTACTATTTTATTTCGATCCGTGTTATTATTCGCCACTGCTTATTTTATCCGAATTAACTAATTGGTAGCCCAGGAGAAATATCTGTCAGAAGTACTTAGAATAAAAACATCAGCTTGTGGACTGATTTCTTCTAAGATGGAGATCACGTTCCTTTATCATGATCGTGATGAAGACGTCCAAGGTGTTGTTTTTGGTATCAGCTAAGACGTAGTGCTCGTAGGTAGCAAAATATTCTCTAGTTACTGAAGCATAAGATTAAACTAGATTGGCTAATGAATGACACACAGTTTTACGCATTATTATATAAGTAGCTTTGCGAACATCTAATTATTACGCTAGGTGTGGATCAATCCCTTATAATCGGTTGTTTTAAATTAGATTAATATTTTGTAGTGTAAAAGTTTCGCATTATTTAATCCACTGTTAACCACTGGTGTTTCAGACTGTTATCACTGAACAACCTTTAAAAGAAAACATAAAAGTAAATTTGAAATGAATCTCAGATATATGTGTATTTTAAAAGCGTCGCTGATTTGCACTATTATGAGTTGTACCATTCAAACGCACTTATTTTATTGCATTCTTTGTATTATGGCATAACACACTATGGCTATCTACGTTCATCTTTTATCGAATTAAGTGTCTTATAAACAGTTTTCCTTCTGTTTTAAAGTGAGTCAGGTCTAAATTTTAGCATTGCCAGGAAACTAAAACCTAATTACAAAAGTAATTTTCAAAGCTCATTTAATGTCACATTCATGTTACATTCAGAGGAACTATTATATCTGACTCATACACGAGGCATAAAAATTTTGCTGTAGAGTCATTAGGTATTTTTTGAAACTGGAATATTGAAAACTGTGCAACGCCTTCGTCGGGAATCGAACCACGGACCTCTCGGTTACGCATCGAGCGTGCTGACTACTACGCCACGAAGGCATGCGAAGAAGGCGGAAGAAATACCTTATAATGTATATAAACATATTTTAAGATTTCGTTAAATTTATTAAATATTTCATGGTAATCACATCAAACACATAAATAGGAACTGAAAAACCGAATATGAATATAAACGACGCAAAATAGTATCGTAGTCTAGAAATATCGTCACATAAATATTTTATATCCATAGCTAATAAATTCTTACAATCATAACTTGACACAGTTTGTAGATCGGATAATCAGTCACTATATATATAGTAATAAAATACTTCTGATAAAGCTTACATTTTAACCATCCAAGAGCATAAAAAATAGCAACAAGTTCTGTCTGGTAAAATGAATTAAATTTTTCAAGTCAAATTGTTTCATAAGGAATCTCAACACCATAATGTAAAACTACATATACAGAGCCAATATCATTATCCAGTCTTAAACCGTCAGCAAAAATATCTATTTCGTCAGTCTTAACATAATTTTTCTCATAATTAATTATTTATTTAGCTAGATTCAAATGAAGTAAATTAAAAGTAGAAAAAGCTATACAATACACCATATAGTCACTGTAATAAATAAAATTTGTTTTTCTTGTAGATATCATAAACCTATCATAATGAAATTTATAATTAATAGAGAGGGACCGCGTGCCGGCCAAAACACAAGCATCCTCCGAAGACTGTCTTGAAAGATCTAGTGAGTGACAGTAGCCAGGATCACTGTACAGTAAGTAATTGATTACGAATTTTTTGGAACTTCGCCGCCCTGGAGCCCCAACCTCCTATGCCATACATGATTATAAGTAGAATGGTTGCATTATATATATATTTTAGAATCTTCCTCTTTTGAGCCAACACATCTGAAGAAATCTTTCTTTTATAAAATAATAATATGGAATCAATTCTTTTCTGAATTTCCTTAAAACGCAAATCAAATTTCAGTTTTCCATCAATCAAAACACCCAAGTATTTAAAATGATTAATTCTTTTTAACAACGTTCCTTCAAACCTTAACTTAGGAGGTCGCGTCTTTCTTCTTACCCTTGGATAGAACAAAAAGGATGTCTTTCGTACGTTGAATTTCAAACTTTCCGCTTTTGACCACTGTTTGAATATCTCACATACCAGAGAAAAGCGTGATTTTAATTTTTCTAACTAGATACCATACACTATATACAATATATCGTCTGCACAGCAAATTACTTCAACACCAGGAGGAAGTGTAACTTTTAACAAATTATAAACCACGGTATTCCAGAGATGTGGAGCACTAGACGAACCTTGGGGATATCCCTTATAAACAGGTTTATCAATTTTGAAATCTTTATCATAAGTATACACAACTCTACTGTCTCTAAAATACTCACAAAATTATTGTAAATGTTTCCCGGTATCCTAAAATATTCAAGAGTGGAGAGCAATGAGGATCACACAACTGAATCAAAAGCTATCGAAAATCGAAAGAAATAACCGCGAACGTGAAAAATCAACTTTTTTGTCGTAATAATGTCAACTAAGTTTAGAAAAGTATCATTAGCGGAGTGTCCAGACACAAAACCATATTGTCTATTAGATATATAGTCATTATTATAAAGAAAATAGCATAATCTATTGGTAAGCAGTTTATCAAGAATTTTGCCATAAACATTTAGTAGACATATAGCTGTGATGGCGCCAGTACTTTTAGGAATAAAATTGTAGAGACATTAGGTTATTTTGGAAGCAGGAGTGATGAAAAATGAACAACGCCTTCGTCGGGACTCGAACCACGGACCTCTGGAATACGCGCCCAGCGTGCTGACCACTATACCACGAAGGTATGCAAAGAAGGCGGGAGAAATACTTTATAAAATAACTCTCGAGAATTTCCACGCCTTAGGAAAAATAGAAAGACTTAGACACTTGTTATACAGCATAAGGAAAAAAATGTTCAAATCGAAAATATAATTATTTAACAATCCCTGCAAACATTCTATGAAGTCCCGGAGCACTTCCATTACTTTTCTCATTCATTTCAAATCGTATAGAAACTTCAGATTAGCCTTATCACAGGCAGCCATTTTACGGTGTACAGCACAAAATAAGCAACGTACTTCCTACGCGACATCCAACGCAGAAATAAGCTCTGAGAAATTAAAATCATCGCGATAACGCATTACAAGCAATCACATCCTAATAGGGTTTCCGTAATACTCAGGTTACCATAAATGAAGCAACAACTTGACGATAATCCAAGGGGTACCCTAAATATAGACTAACCGTATGACCAAACCTGAAGCACCGGAGACATCGTTGTGGCTGAATAAAGAGTTTGGCAGTGTAGGCTTTCCAGCCAACACAGCCTCTATTATCTTCTAAAATAGCTGATTGGCACAAAGAATTAACACGATTTGCAACTGCATCTTGTTCTTACACCTGAATCTAAAAGGTAGACGTACGCACTCACCTGAGTACTGACGATCTCCTTTCATTTTTGTAACAAGATCTTCATCATCAACTAAGTTTTTAGGCCGTATAACTATTTTTTCTGACTATATAATTTTTCTTAAATTCTCTTTTGAATTAATCAAAGACTGTAACTTATCAACCTCATCATTCTCCTTAAATCGAACAAGGTCGGCGTTTCGTCTCATACGGGACCTCATAATCCGAATACCTGCTCCTTCCGGCTTTAAATTGGTAATTAATTCCTCGCTAACGTACACTCCAGGCGCGGCGGCTTTAGCAGTCAATTCAGTTTCGTTCCAACTTCTTTTAGCTAATATTTCATTCCTTCATATCTTGATTTCATCAATATATTGCTTATTCTCTAAAATATCTTAAATCTCATCAATTCCATTTTTTCTTGATTGCAATTTATCAGTTTTTGTATGCTTAAGATCTTCTTCCATAATCTTTAAATTATAAACAAGGAATAAATCAACAACCTTATGAATACCAGCCCGCTAAGCCATCAATAATATCACGTGAAACTCTTTTCGCTTTTATTTATCAACAAATGATACTTTGACTAAGACATCTCCAGAATCTTCAGTATCACAATCCATAGATTTATTCTCCAGTTTTTTGTTTATCCAGTATCCAGTTCTTCAGGCTGTTTAACAACAAAACTACTCCCACCTTTCAATTTATTTGTAATGATAAAACAACTTTAAACACTTAAATAATATTGAAAAATTATTCTATAATAAAAATATTTAATCTAAAATCTCACTTCTAAATACAGCGACAGGGCCGTTAAATTATAACTTAATTAATTACACATAAACTAATAAAAACACAAACTGATAATAATTATTAATTAATAGTAATTAATTTTTAGTCAGTAGGCAAAAAATCTTTAGAACCAGGTGCAAAACTTGTGCTTTCTTAAGATAAACTCTGAATCGTTAAGACTACTTAGCTTATATATCTGAAAAACCTCATAATATTATGATAAAACTGCATAAAACAGCGTAAAATATCTTTATAAACTAAATATCACAAGAATTGTTTAGGAAATCACATAAAAAGGCCTTCATGAGCACTTTCAAAAATATACATGAGCAATATTCTTCAGGAGCATCTCTCCACATATAGTAGCCATAAATTACCAATTATGAAAAACAAAAGCGTAAATTCACTCCGTAAGCTCAAAACACTCAAACGTTTATCATAATACACCTGAAACTACCATTATACAAGCAATCAATGTTCCATAACAGCCACAATTTCAAAATGCACCTATTCTCAAATAATGCATGAACACATAAAATTATATTATAGAGTAATGTGAAAGTATACGATATTCATAAAAACAAAAGTTTATCAGATTTTAATTAAAAAGACTTTCATGTAAGCATTTAAGATTTCCCGATTTCAAAATTCCAGATGTATATATTTTTAATAATTTCACAAATAAATACCAAAGTAGGTTATAAAAATGTATGAAAGAACTTGCAAATATGTAAAAGTACCAAAGTATTATATAAATAATCATAAATTCTATTCCTGCACGAAATCGAAAAGTTTGACGTGGCAGAACGTAATCACATAGTTATTTCGCATGAAGGGTCGTAGAAACCCGAAATATTCAAAGAAAGTAGCATATGAATACCAAATTAGTAGCTTTAAGTATCTTATTAAGATTTCACTAGCAATAAGCGATCAGAGTTAAAAGTAAACATACCTGCGAAGTTAGACTTAACAGGTCCGGTGTACGAGACGTGCTAAACTACACCAGAAATCTCTTGCATAAAATAAAAATTCTTAACAAATGAAATCCGGAACACGATTTCACACACAAAATAACACAGAAAATGGAACTAAACCACTTATTTACCACAAAAATAATTCACTTTTCACAGCTCCAAATTCACGCAAAAAACTTCTTCTATAATAGCACGGGTATGGAGACTAGCGTTATCTTGTTGTTTTTCAAGAATAGCAGCACAACCGATCGAATCACCAATCTGACCTTCAGACTTGCTTTCAAGGTGCGTAAGATAGCAACAAGTAAGCTTCTGCTGTCACAGGGAATTTCTTCCAAGACCATAAACATCATGCAGATCCAATGTATCCACACTGCACCCAGCTTGGTTCTAAAACCACACCCAGCCTCTTTCTAACTAACGTACGGGCACAGGGATAGAAACGGCTCTCATCCAAGAACACAATAGATCTTCACTGTACGATCCAATGAGCTCTAGCTTGACACCACTTTAGTAGCAGCAGATAGTAGTGGTTTGGAATTAGTTGTGTAGCCGCTAGCAGAGCGTCATTCTTGGACCTGTCCTTCATGTAATCGATTCGATACAGTTCGCTATGTCACTCTGGTGCCAGCAAAAGTCGAGTGAGATGCGTGCGCGCTATAGAGGTACGGCAAATACGGCGGTCTTCCCTTTAAGCTGTGTAACGTATACAGCCGGATCCTGGCCTTCTTGATGCAGTACCTTTCCGAGACCACCATTTTCAACATGCATGTAAAGTGGATACATGCCTGCCAAGCCATTTTGCAATATTGCGAAAAGGAAACCACTCCCTCGCAGTCTTACTGCATGGCCTTATTCAAACTCAGTAAGTTGCGGATACTGCTGTCTTCATGTCCTTAAAGGCATTCTTGATTCAAATCTCGAGCACAGCTCCCAAGCTGCAAAATAAATAAACTACATGACGTTTACTTCCTGCATTTAATGCAAACATGATTTGCGTCTTTATATTGGAGCTGCTAGGGTCACACTTATTCGCTGAGTGCGAAATCTGAATAGACACCATCTTCCAGAGGCTCAAACACACCTGCCTAATTTCGTTTGCCTAACACAAGTCCTTTTTGGTGTTGGGATTTCATCTTCTGTCAGTATATAGCTCAAAGTTACATCATTAAATCGCTGGATTACTGCTTCGTCTATGTGACGGCTACACGAAGTGGTCACAATGGCTGCAAACCTACACTCAGACTCCAAGTGTTGGAATTTTGCAACGATCAGGCATTCATGGAGCTGAGGTACTTAAAACATGTTTGTCGGAATGTAATAGAATGACGTAGTTTGCAAGGAAACAGGATACGAGTTCTTGCCGACACTATACGCAGGAGCTAGTAATCAGGTTTGTAACCAACTTGTGAAAAATATGATTGTCCATAATTTAGTCTATATAAATATGTGATAAGCAAGAAGAAATATAATATTCCACAATATTATATTCAAATATGCCATGGCATGTTCATAAAACTCAAGATTTCTCCCGGAAATAATTAAGTGATCTTTGCATCTTTTATAAACCGTAACAAAATGCAGAATACTTTGCTAAAAGTTACCCATGCTATTAAATAAAACATAGCATGGAGATTTGGTCTACGGTTACACGTAGAGAAAACCAACAAATCTCTAGGTGAATCCCAAGCACAAAATGTGGCATAATTCAGTTACAGTGTCGGTTATAATGTCAGTACAATCGAGATAATAATTGAATGACAATATAATTTCAAATATAAGTACCGTATATTCTGGTGTCTAACGCGGACCAATAACTTGAAACTTCATTTATTAATTTCTAGATATATTGGTCGTATAACGCGCACCCTTTTCTTTACGAAGTAACATAAAGATACATGTGCGATGCCCTTTTTCCCAGGTGTTCGAACAGTGATATGCTGAACTGAGAAGCGATAAGGGCAATAATACATATTTGGGGGAAAATGCTTGAATGAGTAAATTCTGCCAAGAGGGGGATGTATTCAATGCAGTGGGCTCAAAAATGTTATTCGAGGCTCTCGAGAAAAGGAAACAGAATTTGAGGCAAGAATGCATATCCAGGACGAATGAATTCGCGAAATTAGGAGCCAGATGTTTTCTCTTTCTGTAGTCATTTAAAGTCGTGATTTTGAAATGAAAATTGAAGGATATAGGAGTAAATCACATTTGCTTTAGTTGAAATACATTTGATCTAGTGTTTCTTTCAGTATCAGATATGGCACCTTGCATACGAAACTACACAGTGCTGATTTCAAATGCAAAATCATTCAGTTTGCGAAAGAAAGGATGTTTGGTGCTGGTGAAAGATGGAACGAATGATGATTATGTATTTACGGATCAGCTTAACAATAATGGTGACGAACATTGCGAACTTTTCATGTTATCGGGTAATGAAAATTTTTAAGTTCATGAGGTATGTCCTTTCTTTTAAATAAAAAGCATTTAGGTACATGTAAATATCTAATTTTGTGTGCTGATATTTTTCTTTTCATTACTCTATCACTTTTATATCCGACGTATAACGCGCACCCGTAAATTTCATTCTTATCTTTTGTATTAAAAGTGCGCGTTATACGCCGGAATGGATGGTAATTCCATTACATTGTAATTAATTATATTGTAATTGCAATTATGCTTGTCGTTACAATGTAATTTCGGCTACATTGTTAATTCAAATGTAAGTAATCCAACTAAAATATAGTTTATTACATTCTTTTGCAATTTCTTCTAATTGAAATGTAATTTCCTCTACAATTATAGTGCAATTGCTTTTACAATCTAATTCCAAATATAAGTAACTCAGCTGCAATATAATTAATTACATTTAAAATTACAGTTGCATTATAATTATATTGTAATTGCCATTACAATATAACTGTAATAATAAATCGGGCAATTGCGGTGTAACTGCAATTGCATATATTCATAACTGTATTTATAAATCGTACAATTTCATTGTAATTTAATTGCAGTTTATTAAATTACAATTTAATTGCAATTATAGTTACGATGTAATTGCAGTTACTGTTAATGCAATTCAAATGCAATTGTATTGAAATTATACAGTTATATCGTAAATGCTGTTGCAGCTAATTTAATTACAATGTTATTCTAAATTGGAGATTTATGATTACTACATTACAGTTATGACTAGATTAAAATTGTAGCTGTAGTTATAATTAGACTGTATGTGCATTAACTAGAGTTGTAATGTAATTGTAATTAAATTTATCACTATTCGAGGCTACTACACCTTGAGGAAGGAGCATTATTTTTACTTATATTATAAAATACTGTCCTCGGAGAACAAACAGACACGATCATGCGTCGAATTGACGGACGATAACCCAGAACGGAAAATAACCCAGAAGCAACTTTCGAGAAGTACTCCCATTGCGCAAAATATAGGATATTAATTAAAATTTCGTGTGCTCTTGTGTATATCACTTTCTTAGAATGCATTCGGCAAAGCATAAGATCATTAATTTATTTTTACAATTTAAGCTATTTTTCATTGACTGAAGAAAGTTGGTATTTCGTTGTAGTTACAACACAACCACATTTAAAATTACAATATAACTTAAAAAGTACTTAAATGTGCTTCGTAACCGTAAGAATTTTTTTGAACAGTGAAAGACCAATTCAGGTTCAAGTTCCCGTGAACCATATGGATGTTTGGGTACCTTTTTCGTTTTCTTTCGAAGAATGCAAACCAACTTCCATTACAAAGTAATCCATAAAGACATCGTTATTCTTAATTCGTTTAAACAAACAATCAACGTATACTTCTGCTTATCAAATGTACAGCTATTTATTTTTATCCGAAATATTTCCTGCATAAACAATTCGTGTGCAGCAAAACTTACTTTATTGCAAATATGCTTTGTACTTGAAAAAGGTCTTTTTTATTCCACTACTACAATTTGCAGTTCACACATTAATTAGGCAGGGTGGTCTCAGATAAAAATAATGCCATTTTTTCCGGCAACTGTCATCTTCAGACACTTCTTCTTAATAATATTTTACTTGTTTATTTCTTTTTAAATCTATGGAAAATAGTTCGGGCAGTTGCATCCACTAATAAAAAAAACGTGCTTTAGATATTGATTGAAAACATGGGTTATATGTACTAAAGGCCTATTTGATAGTTAATATCATTATTGCAAATTGGAGTTCACTCAAAAAATATGCAGAATGATTTAAGATGGAATATAAAGAAAATTTTCTCCATAAAAGCATCCCTACCCGGTTCATTCACTGGTAAATAAGTAATGATATTAACTTTATTGCAAACATGTGTAGTATTTAATAATGAATATTTTAATACACATAGCAATTAAGAAGGATGATTATGGATCAGAATCCTTTTTCTACCAGCTAAGGTGAACAGGGGTTCAACTGGATAAGATTTTTCAAATTTGTTTCGCCCTGTTACGGGTACCATTCTTGAAACGGGAACACTAAATAAAGTTTTCGAGATTTACTTCCTACACAATACAAAAAAAAATCACAAATCTTCAACAAGCGCAACCCTTTAAATCGGCATAATCGAGTAATTCAAATCCACATACTTATCGGCGAACATCATAAACACATATATTCTTTAACAAAGTTATGCTCATTTAGTTCTATATGAAACAGCCAAAATTAGTTTATGTAAATACATTTCGCTTTAACTATATTCCATTTACATATTTTCTGAAAATATGTGTAGTATTTAACAAAGAATTAATTAATGATTTATGTTGCTACTCCAAGCTGAACTACGTATATGCAGAAATTACACAGGACGATTCTACGTAGAAAATACTAATAGTTTTCTTCTACGCGATTATCCCTTTGTTATTTAATAATAACTGTATTAATTATTTAACAACTCGTAATCCGAAATGGAGAACTCTTTTGGATATACTGTCATCCATTGTAATTTTCAGTTATAACCACAACTTTTCTTGCTTCTGTTGTCAGGACTGCTATTCCTTCTTGCTTTTGTTGTCAGGACTGATTCCCTTGGTTGATTTTGCAAACATAACTGGAGTTCTGAATCAGAACAGGGAGCTTACTCAAAGTTATGTTCGTGAGTGTGTAGAAAATAAAACAAAGATAAGAAGGGTTAAATTTACCCTTTATTCTCATAGCGTACAAGTACTCCCTCACTTCGAGATACAAAGACCAATACTTTTAGTCTAGAAGGCAAAAAATAAACTAACTAAACTAAGTAAGAATTAAGATGCTTTACAGAGACTAGTAACGTGAAGACTGGCCCTTTAATACTACGCATGTAATTAGCAGAATGCAAAGATTATAATGCGTCTTCAAATATCAGCGAGAACTAAGTTTTGGCTTTAAAGGCAGACAACGAAAATCACACGCGTTGTAAAGGCCACGAGGAATTCTCTCCTTCACTACTCTCTTGGCTAAGAGTCATGTCTTAAATACTTCTAAAATTTGCAACCTTATTTGCATGCACTAAATTTATTCGCGCTTACTCTGGCCGGAAATGGAAAATAAGGGAAGATAGAAGGTTTAAAATAAAATAAACGTTAGTAAAACTTAAAATCCTTACAATGTAACTGAAATTATCAGGGCTAATTACTTTTCTAATTACGAAATTGTAATTAATACTGCAATCACAATTCAATGTAATTACAATTGCAATTGGATTACGCAATTACTTTATAATCACATTGTGCCTGTAATTAGATTTCACAATTACAGTGTCAATATAACAAAAATTTAATTGCAGTTACGTTGTAATTTGAATTACAAAGTAATTGCATAATATATTTACAATTACAATGTAATTATAATTACATAGTGGAGTTTTATTTAATTTTATTAACAGTTAATTTTATTTTTAAAAGCAACCTTTCCTATAGCTCTTATTTTCAACCCATGTTTTCTTGCCAAAATGAGATTTCAGTTTCGTGCAAAGTAGGGTAGAAAGCAACTATTTAAACTGGTGTCTGGGTTACTGAAAACAGAGTGTGTTGAAAACTTGTTCTGCCTTTCGGCCACGTTGTTTGTCTACAATTAAAGCTTGTTATTTCACAGCCTTGCATATTCATTGCCGGTTAGTCGATGTCGGTGATACGGTCATGAGCCAACTACGCGTTTAAACATGTCTGTGTAGCTTCGGCTAATTATTTAACTTAGTTTTAGGATTAGTTTTAATTTTACTTTTTCTATTTTGAGTTGCCGCTAACTGTAAGCACTAGGAAGACATATCGTTCTTGAGTTAAATAAAGGGATCTTTTCACCCTTCTAAAGTCTTGTTACCGACGTAGTTGAACTTAGCGAATAATCGCTTCACAGTTCCAGTAAGGATCTAGTTTTTCAAGCAGCTTTAAATTAGCTAGAAATTATAAAAATTAAATCTTACAATACACTCCATCAACTTATCAATTCCATCAACTCCATCACTTACAATACACTCCACACGCAATTACAGCGATGTAATTGCAACTGCAATTACGTTTTGCTCAATTGTGCCCGATGCCATTACCATAATATCAGTAGACAAAACCCTTAACACGTTACGTGTACTCAGACCAAACCCTTGTAGAAACCTGTCGTCAAAACCCGTAGAGCTACTATATGCGTACTTGTAGGCTAAAGATCCTGTGATGTTCGTCGTTTAGGAGTTCTTGCGTCATTCAGTAATGTGGACTCTCGTCCTAATTAACACTCATATGTAATACTGGACAACAGGAACAAAGTAAACATATTTATGCAGAATCAAAAATTAGTAGGACAAACAAAGTAAACATATTTATTCAGAGCCTAACAATAAGATTAGCAAAGCATATCACCTTCCCTGCTCTTCTAGCCCTATAACATGCGTAACGATATTTTAATTACTTCCCTTTCATAGTGGTGTGTGTTATTATCTAATGGAGAGCGGCAAGGTTCACCGGTTAGGCTGAAAGTAAACTTGTCTAGAATTTACCGGATCCTGAGACAGCCGCAGACAAATCCAGTTGAAAGGTACTTCTACTCGAAGAAATATCACTGTGAAAACCAATAGACGAAACCAACAGAATTTTAAAAGCAATATTACACGAAATCCAACAAACAGACTTGTCCAAAATAAGGTAAATCGTGTTTAATGCGGTCATGATGAAAACATTGGTATCTCAGTTCATCAGAATATGGCAAAATTTCTACGGTTAATGCAAAAGGAGAAAGAGGAGTAACATGAGTGATAGCAGACGTTGTCGCAATAATTGGAAACTTTTTTTTGTCCCCAGCACTATGTGATTTACTTGTATTTAATTAGGACTTTATTGTCAGATCACTCTCGAAATGTAAATTATTAAATCGCAAAAATATATTAAGGGCATTGCTTTTAATACTCTGTTTCCCATTATCTTCTATCAACTTACAGTGATAATATGAATAAGAATATTGCCTTTTCTGCTTCGAACTGTGTTCTTATTTTGATTTTGTTCTTGATTTCCGTAATTAAATATTCTACAAATTAAAATTCTTAGAATATAATTAAATGTTAATAGTATTTTTTGTTAAGTATAATACAGGTTATTTTTAACTCTGTCCGTGCCTTTTCTATAGCTATTAGGCTAAGCGTTACCTTGGATTAACTTTAAACGTCATCCTGCATGTTATTCCAGCTTATCACGAGTCCACTGTAAAAATGTACATAAAAAATTCATTATTATTCATTATAAATAAATATCGGTTATCGGTTTGGACAAAAAATTAAAAATGCCGAAACCCTTTAAGACGACCGCCTACGTTTCCTGTAACTTAATCGTCTTAAAGACGTCATAATAAATGCTGGCAATTCTTTATTCACACTGAAGCACTGCTCATTTTCAGGGTTGGTTTTCTTAGAGAGGTGGTCGTAACAAAGGGATTCACTGTATTTTTTTAACTTGAAGGTGTTTTATTAGTTACAAAACTGAAATAATTTTAATCTGAGCAGCAACAGGTATAGAAATAAGAAAATAAGAAACAACTAAATAAAGCTAGAACAAAATATAAATAAATAAAGTAAAATTTTAATAAATAAATAAAAAGAAAAAAACATCTGTAAACATGAATACAAATGAATTTTCCTTTACAGATATGAGTATTATTTTCTATTAGGTTTTACTGCTTACGAAATAATTATACTGTTGTCAGTTAAAAACCTTGCTTAAACTAATTGACAAGCTGCCTTCAGTTTTAAACCAGTTGAAGGCCTACTGTCATCCAAATCGTTTGTATTGGTATTAGTACTATTCTGTTAGTACTATACTGGTTATCATAAATTAAGGAAAAATCACAAAAATAGCGATAACTCCCTCAAAAAAAGCCAAATCGTGTAAGTTTTGAATATGTAACCAAGTAAGAGCAGCTGAGTAAAACTTCAATATGCAAATTAGTGGCACTGCACTCGGAATACGTCATCTGAGAAGACCAAAAAAGTCCATGTTTGAGAGCAAGCCCTCATATTTGAGTGACATCAGAAATCTGAGACAGCCAATTCCAACAATGACTTCCAGGCATAATTCATCTCCAGAACTACGTTGGAGAACCATTGGGAGACTAGAGGCAGGACAAAGTCAAACAGAAGTGGCCAGATGGCTAAATTAGTAACTTCTGTGGTTTATAGACTTTGGAGGCAATTTCAAACCACAGATTCGGCATCTAGGAGGTTCAGCCAAGGACGGCCAACTGCTACGAGCCGATGACTGACATTTGACATTATGCGCATGCAGGAATAGAACCGATACTCCGACACTTCTTAGATCCTCCCTTGCTGCAGCCACCGAAAGGTTCGTGTCAACGTCAACTGTGCGTAGAACGTTTCACGAAGGTGGTCTGTATGCGAGACAACCAGCCATTTGCGTGCCGCTCACGTCACGCCATAGGAGGGATCGTTTGCACTGGGCACGGCAACATGTCCACTAGACGTCTGATCAATGGAGGGCTGTTCTCTTTACGGATGAGTTCATGTTACGGATGAGTCCATGTTTAGTCTAGAAAGTGATAGTAGCTGTTATTTGATATGGAGAGAACCTCCGTCAAACATCCGTGAAAGAGATGCATACGGAAGAGGCAGTGTCTGTGTTTCGGGTGGCATCTCTTTGGGTGGACGCACTGATCTCCATGTCTTTCCAAGAGAAACAGTGATTGCTAAGGTTTAAAGAGCTGGCATCCTTGATGCTTATGTGCGCCCATATGCCGGGGCAATAGGTGATGCTTTCCTGTTACAGGACGACAACGCAAGACCACACAGGGCTCGCATGGTAGATGATTATCTTCAACAGGAAACAATTATGCGCATGGAGTGGCCTGCTCGATCCCCGAACCTGAATCCTATCAAGCACGTTTGGGATGCTTGTAGGAGACGTCTAGCTGCTCTCAAACTGCCCCCTCAGACCCTTGCCGCGCTTGCAACTGCTTTACAAGAGCAATAGCTCTCGCTTCCTATGGAACTGATAGACCGCGTAATTGAAAGCATCACACACCGCTGTTTTGCTTCTAGAGGCGATCATATTCCATATTAAAGATACTTTTCCTATACAAACTGACACCTTCGATTTGCTCATTTTGTACATGTGCTAATTTCTATACTACCATAATTGTGTGGTAATTTCCTTTTATGCTATTTGTTACCTTACTATGTGTTGTATATTGTGGGTAAGTTTCATAAATTTCTACATGTGACGTTTTCAGTAATCGTGATTTTTTTTATTTTTCCTTAATTTATGATAACCAATGTAATAAGACAAGTAGTGAAAGATCGTATAAGCCAGTACAAACCAAATTGAGTTCAATTGCATTGGTATGTTAGATGTATGGGTATAACTATGATTCTATTGACCATAGTTAGAAAAACTAATAAAGATTGATAAAAACCAGTAAAGATCAGTAGAAACCAGAAAAATTCAACTTCTAGTATAATAGCATATCATATAGCATATAAAATTACTAATTTCGCGTTAAATTTGCTGGATAATTTAATTTCGATACTTGTATGACTAATAAGAGTTATCGACATTGAGCATTAAACTACAAGTTAAAAATCAGATGGTCATGAAATTGTTTTAAAAGTGAAGAGAAATACATTTTTTATGTTTATCCAAGAAAACGAAAATTGAGCAGCCGAACAAGTAATAGTATTTTTGTTGTTCTACTTAATTTCGCCTCCGAATGAACATCTTTTGACCAACATGTTTTGTAAAACTGTATTTGTGTTACCTAATCTGAATAATTTCGCCAAAGGGCTTCCTATGGTATTTTTTCAATTACTTCACTTCGAGATGCTTTCATTAATTCTCAATGGTGCGTCTTGAATGATAATTCAACGATTCTAAAGAAAGGCCCACCAGAGACCGAGCGGTAAAGTCGCTAAAACACTGGTGGTTCGGTCCGAGATTCGAATCCGCGAAAGGGCTAGCTGCGTGGACGCTTTCGTGATTTCCCTCATGCGTAATGTGTGTACGAACCAGTGTCCCTTAGAAAGCCCTCCACGAAGGCATCCCTCTTCTTAGGCAGGTATGCCTTGAGGCTTTGTTGTAATCTGATAAACCGAACCACACCTTCTAAGAAATCCCCACCAATGCTCGGGCGGCTAATGCAGCTGCATGCTCATAGTTTAGCTTGAAATCGAGCCCAAAAAAAGGAACTGTCTGCTTGGTTGATTTTTGTGAGTGCATCCACAAATCTTTCAGGGAAATAATAGCTCTAGAGATTCTGAAGAGAGTACGGAAGAGCAATCGTTCGGCCAAGATTTTTAGACCATCTATATTTCCGCAGTAAATATTTTGTGATTAATAATTGCCGCATTCCCATCAGCTGGAATAGGTAATAAATATTTATGTTTATGTATTGTTATTTTTATTTTGGCAATTTCTGATGTACTTGAATTTTTTAAAAAAATAATGATTCATTTATTGCCGAAAGTATACATATATTATTTTTTTTAGATTGTACTAATGTATCAGAGAGAAAACATGATTTATATAATTCAGGATATGCACGAGAAAGAGGATGTCTTTTCCAAAACCACGAACAAGGCCTATAAATGTCTCGAAAGATAGAACCTTGTGGACTGTGACATCTACTTCGCAAACCACAGCTGAGAAATATGGAGCTCAAAATGTGTAAAAGAAATGCTGTGTTAAACATTTTATGCAAAACGAAATGTCGGGGACAATGCGTCGAGTGCTTGGAGGTTTTTTGTAGATGAACAGATGTTACGCCATACTAAATAGTGCACGGAAACACAGGCAGTTTTAAACAATGAAGAAAACGGGACAATATATTTAGAAGGACTTGATGCTTTTATTGCTATTATTTATGCAAGAGGAGCATATGGTAGAAATGATATTGATTATGTTTTTTTGTAGAATAATACATGGGGTCCTGCTTTTATTTTCAAGAAACAATGTCTTAATTGTTATCGAGATATTATGAAATATCTAAGATTTGACTTCAAGTCAGCTAGGATTCAGCGTTTAGAAGCGATAAGTTTGCACTTTTTTCAGATATTTGGAATAAATATACACTCTTAGAGAAAAAAACGATGCACCACTACACACCGAGAAGATGTAAAGCAAATTGGACACAAATTGATATGCATACAGGTTTCGACGGAAAACACAAAATTTTACATTTTGGCTGCCAATGAATGAGCGATTGTTACTACAGCGCATCCGATCAGCGCAACTGACAGGATAATTAAGAGGAGAAATTGCGATTCCAGGTCATAAATTCTTCATGAATTTCATTTCGTGTACTCTGGCACACAGTAACTATGCCTGGCATACAGGTGCGCGAACGATATGCGCAGATGTCGGAATTTGAGAGAGTCCGTGTAGTTGGGCTCAAAGAGGCCGGATGGCCTTATCGGCGAATAGCTCAATATTTGAGTAGGAGCGATGCCACTATTAGATGATGTTAGCAGAAATGGGTGAACCATGGCCGCACACAGTATCAAGAAGGAAGCGGTAGGCATAGAGAAACGACAGAACGTGAAGACAGAGCTATCGTCAGAGCGGCACTCACAGCCCTAGATGCATCATTATCATCGACTGTACGAGCAACTAGTCCTTCAGTGACCGCAAGGACCATTCATAGACGGCTCACAGAAAGCGGGCTGAGGTCACAGCGCCCCTTGCGCCGACTACCATTGACCTCTGTACAACGTCAAGCCCGTTTGCAGTGGTATCGGGCTCATTCGCACTGGAATGCCACTGAGTGGAGTAGAATAGTCTTTAGTGATGAGTTCCGCTTCGAACTGAGCCCCGATGACCAGCGAAGGCGAGTCTGGAGACGCCCCGGACAACTGTGTCATATCAACCTGACTTCCGGCTGACAGGCCGACAATCAGGAGTGATGGTCTGGGGTGTCATTTTATTTCATAGTAGGACCCCTTTGGTTGTCATCGGTCGCAACCTTACAGCACAGCGGTACGTCGACGAATTTCTAAGGCCCGTTGTGTTGCCCTTCATGTCACGTTACCCTGGGCTTACATTTCAGCAAGATAATGCCCGCCCCCACACTGCACATGTTTCTATTGCTTGCCTTAGCGCTTTCTGAACATTAGCATGGCCAGAAAGGTCGCCGGATCTTTCTCCTGTTGAGCACGTTTGGAGTACTGTGGGCAGGGCCCTTCAACCAGTGTAAATGTACACTCACCTTACATCCGAGTGTAAATGTACACTCACAAAATCAGAAGAAACTTCCAGAAACAGTAGAGTTCTAGAGCAAAACCAAATGTGAAGTTGATATCCTTGACCAAATGACGCGTAAATATTCTCTTCGGGCTGCTTCATGTATAATGTATTTCTCCCACCTTCTTCGCATGCCTTCGTGGTGTAGTGGTCAGCACGCTCGACGCGTGACCGAGAGGACCGTAGTTCGATTCCCGGCGAAGCCTTTGCTCATTTTTCATTTATCTTGCTGCGAAATAATCGAATGTCTCTACAGATGTAGATGACCTGTGTATGTTTTCTATAATATGCTTAATTTAGCAGGAACGAATGCCTGCGACATCTATCACAAATTGAGTGATAAAAATATTACAAGGCATAGCTTCCTATTTCAATTAGCAAGGGAGTTAAGAGAGCTTCATTTAAACAAGAGAAAAAGCACATGATTGTCCCAGAAAATTTTCAGCTCTAGCAATAGACTCTCGAAGAAAAAACCGTCAGTGCCAGATTGGACTTTGTAACAACAAAACAAGTGATGTGCGTAAAAAATTTTCATATTATGTATATGGAAAATACCCTTTCAGTATTGAAAAATTTGTGTTGTGTAAAAATTTCGAAAAGCTATAAAATGAGTTTTATTAAGTGTAAGTTGAAATTTATAGTCTATATATCTATTTAATATATATAATATCTATTTTTTATAAATATAATCTGTTGTTTTCTAAAGAATTTCTTAAACAACTATAATTAATATTCTTAAAAGCAGTATAAAGCATTCGCCTTTTGATATATACATTTAATTCGCTGAGCAGTCAATTTCACTGCCGCTAGCGCTTCTAGTGTTAACATAATAAACCTGTAAAATGAAAATACTTTTTTAAAGTTCAAATTTACCTGTATAGCAGTAAAATGAATAAATATGTTAACTTTCATATTATACATATGTTAATTCCAGCATTAAATATCTTAATACATTTTTGAAATTATTTTTGAAATGATTCGACATATTTGCAATAAAATTATAAGTCTTTCTGTGAAGACCCCCTTTCCTTATCACCCAAAATAAAGCTGACAAACCTTTCCAACTATCTTTTGGTAACATGCGCAGTATAATACGCCGGAAAATAATGTTTCAAATTTCTTACAATTTCTCAACTCTTTATAGGATATTTAAGAAATTACCGCGTAAGTCCTTTAAGGACTGAACATCATTTTTCTTGATAGAAAGATACTACTGAAATAACTGTCAAATATATATTGATAACTAACAGATTATAAAATTTTCCTTCCTTAGTAAACTATGAGATTACCTGTCAAATGACTAATTTCCGTGCTTTCAATAGAGAAATCAGTAGTATTTATTTTTCATTAGGAAGCAACTTCGATCATTTGAATTTCAAAGAAAATGCGTTGCTTTTTCCAAGACAGTTTTGCTAGGAAAAGAGATATAATGGATACAATTATATTTTCCAGCAAAAAATATGATTTCAAATTATGGTATTTTAAGTATCATGTCTGGAGATGTAACGCCAGGCAAATGATATCCGTGGTAACTTATAATACACTGGTGAAATAAATTAAGAGAATTTTCATATTTGATCTACCATCTCCAGAACTACTGGACAGAATTTAATAAAATTTCATGTGAACATAGGTTGATATAATACAAACAAAATAAACTCAACAGTTGTAATAGACACACATGTTCGTGTGTAACACTCATGGAGTCAGAAAGTCTGAAACAGCGCTTCCAGAAGACGCAAAAAAAGGGTAATTAGAGGGTATGGTCTCTTCTTACAGCCATACAGGCCTCGCAGCGTGATGTCAAACTGGAAATAAGGCAGTTTATCAGTGCCTGTGGCAAATACTCCCCCTCATTCAGCAACGCTGTTTTCAATTCCTGGATGTTTCTCGGAAGGGGGTTGCGAGTTGCAATTGCCCTCCCCAGAACGTCCCAAGCGTGCTCTATAGGGTTGAAATCTGGAGATGTAGCTGGCTAATCCATCCGGCGAATATCCTTAATCTCGAGAAATTCGTCGACCTTCTGGTCCACATCATTGACAGAAGCTCTGTGACTGGTGTCAGCTCTATGTGGCCTCACATTATAGTCCTTTAGGATGAACTCGGGACCCACTGTACCCCGGAAAAGGCGAACAAAGGGCTCCAAGACCTCATTCCTATACCTCACACCAGTCACAGAGCCTCTGTCAAAGACGGAGAAATGTGCGGCCATCCAACATGATGCCTGCCCAAACCATCACACCGCCACCACCATAACTGTTGATTTCGCCAACATTGGAGGGTATGTAGCGGGTCTCTGGCTTTCTCCATATGAAAGTACGGAAAGAATTAATGTTTAGAATAAAAAGGGACTCGTCGGTGAACAGAACGGTCGCCCATTGCTCCGTACTCCAATTCCTATGCTACCTGCACCATGCTAATCGGACTCTCCTGTCCGTAGACGTGAGCGGGACGCAAACAGATGGTCTTCTAGCAAACAACCCTCTCCCATTTAGTCTTTTGGAAACAGTCAGTCTTGTCACACGGGTTCCTGTGGCTGTATACAGGTCCCGAGAGAGCTGATAATCTGTAGTCCTCTGTTACGCCTCGCTAAAATGGACAAATAGCGATCTTCTCTGGCCGTCATGGGTCTTGGACGACCTTGCCTAGGCTTTCTATCGGTGGATCCAGTATCCTGGAACTGTTTCCATAGGTTACAAACGACGCTGGGCGTTAAATTAAACTCTCTGCATATCTGGACGTGATTGGCCTGCCTCTAGCCTCCCCACAATTCGCCACCTCATTCCATCATCTAAACGTTGGTGGTTACTCATTTTTAATGTTCTGATATGAATTTAACCGATTGCTGCAAGATAACACCAAGAAATTCGCCGAGGTGTGCTAAGGAACGCAATTCGTCTTACCCTCCACGGGCTTATAAAGCCTGTTTATCTGCTGGCTCCGCCTACACACACGTGTACACTTATGTATTTGTCGTACAAGGTTTGAATTTTTATATAGAAGCAGTGTTTTTTCCTTCAGTTCAGTTCTTTTCATGCAATTCGATAAAATGTGCAAATTCTCTTAATATATTTCACCAGTGTAGTTAAACTATACGGCCCAGCAGCAGGGTAATAAGATCGTTGAACACTGGTAGTTTTGTCGGGTTCATATTCCGACAAACGGTTCTTCTGCATAGAAATTTCGTGATTTTTCTCATGTACAACATGCATATGAGCCGAGCCACATTTTGTTAAATTTCCTCCACGAAGATTTTCCCTCCTTAAGAAGATCTCTTTCATGTGCTTTGTCATAATACAAACGACTCCCCATTCAGACTGTAGATTTTTCTTTCAAATTTCTTGAACGATTTATCAACAGTTTGTAGAGTCATTAGGTACTTTTGGAGGCAGAATGCATGAAAAATGAGCAACGCCTTCGCCGGGAATCGAACCACGGACCTCTCGATTACGCGTCGATCGTGCTGACCTCTACACCAAGAAGACATGCCAAGGCGGAAGAAATACCTGAAATTAGTTGCAAGGTACAAATTTTCTTTCTCTAGACATTTTCAGGCTCGTATCATAAATACGGAATCATTCATTCTACAGTAAATCTCTAGTACCTATTGCGAAAAGTATATGTGACGATAAAAATCACATTGGGGGAGAAAAAGAAGAAAGGGAAATTATGTCTCGTAACTAAATATTATTTTATTATTTATTCTAGTTTTCTTCCGGAAATATGCGAAGGAAATTTTTCCATAACTTAATATACGATACGAGATATATATGTACTTTCCGAAAAATGCACTGTAGATCTGGATACAACAGAAGCTTTTTCGTGATTAAAAAATGATACTATGGCTGAGATAAACAAACAAATCATAAATTCAGAAAGTCACTTTAGAACCTTAGGAAGATACAAAGGTCAATATAAAAACCAATGACCGCTTTCTAACAGCAAGTTATTTCCGCAAGCATGGAAAGGGGAAAAAAGCTTTAATCACATGCAGCTGAAGTTTCGGGAGAGATCTGGATATAGACCACACCAGTTAAGTCCAGCACTTCTTGTGCATCAAGCATGAAATTGAGGAGCTCAAGCCGGTCAAGTAAGGATAAAAGATGCATTCTGCGCTCGAGGAGCAGTTGTCCATATCAATCTAGAAAAGTCTGATATTGCTATTGGCAGATTAGGATGAACATGAGAAGCTGTGAGATTCCTTTTAATAAGAAAATATTCTGAGTGGAAGGAAAACACAGTTATTTTATTTATATGCTTAGTGTCTGTGAAAGACAAAGCTAAAAATTCCTAAATACGGTTCATTTGCAATGTATCTTGGCATCTGCAATTCTTAATAAGCAATAATACACTTTCTTTCAAAATGTTTCAAGTCTGTGCTAAAATATGCAAAGTATTTTCCGCCAAATATGAGACCGTTAAGAGGTGAGATATGAATCCTGCGATTATATTATATTACGCTTCCTATTTATTAGGCTTTTAGAAAGAATTTGAATTTATTAGAAAGAATTTGAAACGTGAGTGAACAGAAAGAAAAATAAAGTTGAGTTTTCCTCTGACTACTTTAAATTAATTCATCGTTATTTCTACCTTATTACTGTACTTAAATTTTTAGGGTACAGAACGTATGATGAAAAATCCCTAAACCTAAGAGCAGCTTTGTGAAAGTATTTCTGAATTGATATTGCTTGGTATTCACATTTCATCCGTAAAAACACCTTGCAGCGAGCCTATTCGTAAGAATGAACTCCGGCCTTACCCACTAGCATTTCGCGGCCTAATCTACTCTTATCACTGCAAGGTTTAATTTCATTTTTCAAAAGCCATGTCATATTACTGACAAGAACGTTCATAAATATAAAATTTGCGGGGCCAATTTTGAAGGTTTGAATCGAGAACATTCTTCTCCAGTTGTAGGAATGAAAATGACGAAGGAGAAACTCGTGGTCCAATGATACCAGTGATAAAAATTGACCAGAAAAAGTAAGAAAGTTCCATTAAAAAAAAAAGTGACTAGTAACATCTATTGATAAATAAAAGCAACTATAAAGTAATTTCCTTAAAAGCTGACAGTAAAGATGGAGACAAGATTGTATCATTAATTAGAACTGAAAGATCTGTATGACTGTGAAACGTATCCAGAAAATCTAATTCGCTAATGGTAAAGGCATTTTTGAATAATTTTGGCTGCAAAAAAAAAAAAAAAAAAAAAAAAAAAAAAAAAGGAAAATGCGTTTATGACCAACGATGTTGGGCAGCAGAGGATTTATTTGTTTCGTTTTACTCTAACATACACTTCATGTTTCTTAGAACGAAGTGTTAAGGCTTAGTTCGACCAAATTGTATCAAACCACAATAGCAAGGAATTCAGTATACACCCCAGAAGTTTTTATCCGGAATGGGGTCTCCAAGTATGGAGTTGCGAATTTTATTGATAGAAAAAAAGACACGCAAGTTAACAACTTCTGTAAAATGCGTGAAATTTTATAGCTAATTGATGAAAAGAAAGTAATGACTACAGAATTCTTACAATCTCCTGAAATGAAGGACTGCTTTTTCTTGTGTTGCGATGAGAAATTTTAAATGCTTTTTCAATAATGCTAGGTTAAAAGTCTCTGTCAACAGCAATTGCTTTTAAATAGCTTAATTCTTGATTAATTTATTTTTATTACCTTGAATATTGTTCAACTAAAAAGTTTACCAAAATAAAGTAAGTAATTTCTTGACAGCAGTTTCAGTTTAAGGAATGGCAAAGTTTTATTAATGTAAAGCCTTTCTATGTGATCGACCTACAGGAAAAAACGAACTTACTGATTTAGATTACTTTTCACTGCCTATTACCAATCAAAATTCCATACATTTTAAACAGAAGGAGCAAAGTTGAAAGAAAGAAGTAGAAGTTGTAGAAGAAAAAGTTGCTCCTTTTAGATATTAATGTTTTCAGTTTCGGTAAAACTAGAATCATTAGATTTCTTTAGGCTCAGAAATCTAAAATTGAATAACACCGTCGTCGGAATTCCAAATCTGGACCTCCCGACTGCTAGCTGGTCGATCTTCGAATACCACGAAGGCACGCTGTAAGGAAGGAATAAAATCCCTTATATTTTACCCCACTTAAATGGCGCCTAGGAAGTCGGAGTCCCAATCACCAAACCGTGGTGCCGAATTATTATGCGACACGCTTTAGTTAAGCACCATTTGCATTTGCCATTTCATAAAACATTTATCGGAGCTTTCCGGACATACTTCCAGTTACACCATGAAAACATGCGGTAAGATCTGGACAAATACCTTACATTCTACCCACTTAAAGAATGACTAGGAAAGCGGGGACCTAATGACCAAATCCTGGTTGTGATGAATTATCATCGATCCCAATCTTTTAATTCGAGCGCCAGTGGAGACACATTAGATTTATTTCTGAGCGAGAAATAGAAGCTCTCGCCGGGATTCAAACTCTGGACCTCCGACTACAAGAAGGGCTGCTTCCAAATACGCCACGAAGGTATTCGTTATGGAACGAGAAAACTCCTATGCAAAACAACATTAGGTATGTATTAAAATATAAAAAATAATATAAAAAACAGATTTTTTTTGCTTTAATAGGCTTATAAGAAACTAGATTTAAGTTGTATTAAATCTAAGGCTATGCTAAAATTATTTTCGTAAAATTCTCTTGTTTTGAGAAAATCTGTAACTGGAAGGGATACCAAAGATCAATATTTAAGAAAATTCATCAAAGCTGGTGGAAGGCTCATTACCTAGGCGCAAAGGCCCTTACACGATTTATGCAGTCCCCTATGGAACAAGCCAAGCGGGCGAAACCCCCCAGTCGACCCTTGACTTAATACATTGTCTAGTCAATATTTACACGCTGTGAATTCTTTGCAACCGGTCACCACTCTGGTCATTCCGAGAGAAGAGGAAGGTAACTGCTGGGATATCAGTACCCTCGAGAAGACCGAATGGAACAAACCCCCGAAGTTCACCATTTATATCTACCACGTTGCGATCACACAGCCCCGGGACAAACAAGATAGTCCAGCAAGGTCCCTGCTGAGCCTGAACGGACCACCGAATAATCGATGATTCTATCAGTGTGAAGACTGATCAGGTTACTCCTGTGCCAAGGTTGCTTAGGTACAGAGTCTAGCCAGCACGCAAAGGATTACCTCCGTCGAACCTCGGGAAAAAATAAAGATTTGAGAAAATAAAACCCACTAAAAATACTTTTTAGAAGGTTATTTTTTTTGTTAATTAACCATTCGTCTAACCCTTTCATTACTTCCAATTCTAATTTCGTCAATTTCCAAACGAAATGTTAATTACATGAAGCGCAGATTTGCCGAGTTGGAGACTAACATTACACAGTTAGCATTACACAGGCTTGCTAACATTACACAGTTTTACGTCTTAGGTTCAGAGTCAAGGTTCACTTTGATGCTTGTTAGTTTATATCTCACTTTTATTTTGATATGAATATTTGCTCTACATCTGTCATAGCTGATGAGTTCATTTATGTTATTCTATGAACTATGTGTCATCATCATGTCGACGTGTTATTAGATACCTTTATTTTAAACCATCGGTTTCAGTTCAGTTTTAGTTAACCTTGTAAAATCTTTGTAGCTTTGGAAACATAAACTTTTAAAAGCACTCTTGAAAAATTATGTTCTAGCCTTTATGAAACTAGATAGAGGTCAGAAGAAGGGTGTATATTCAAACATAAATTTAACAAACGACCCAAATTGAGTTTCATGAAGCCAACACATCTGGTTTAACAGAAATAGGTAACAAATAATAATTTTAAGGTGTAGTAGGTTAGCCTAACGGCTCACAGAATACTTTAAAGCGCAAGAAGGGTTCTGGTCTGTACTAACCGGCAAGACAAGCCTAAAGGCAAGAACACATCAACGCCGCTAACGCAAGTTGCTAATAATCATAGCACAACGTGGCATGGAGTAGTTAGACACGCTCTAAAGCTAACTTTCGAAACTCTTGCTTAAATAGCACTTCATTCTATCTTAATCTGAATTAAATATCGCTAACTCATTAACATTCTGGCATGAAAAGAGTGGGTGAAAAGAGAGTAATAGGAAAGTCTTTCAACTTAAATTGAGCTATTAGTTAAAAATAAATGCAGAAACCTCACAACCTTCAGTATTAATGTTAGAAGGTCAGATGGAACGATAAGTCCTGTGACTGCCATTGCAGTTCTAGTAAATTGAAATTCTGAAGTAGTGTAGACGGTATAAGTAGTATCTTCATTTCCTTCAATTAATGATAGTTAAAAATAGTTAAGTTAAATGAAATTATTTGTTATGACCGTAAAACACAAAATATATTACAGTACTTATTTAATAAGTCTTTATTCCATGCATTCGTGAGTTTTTCTTATATAAATGGGTCATACATTTTACTGCATCTTTTATTACCTCCAGTTCAGCGTTTTAGCTAATAGCAGTACAAATACAGTTTCGCATCCATAAAAATTTCGAGAGAGAGAGTTATATATTAAAAGAGTAAAACGGTTGGCTTACTTGAGCGTTTGTTGGAAAACAAAATTTATGAAATCACGTTTCCGGAGAAAATATGCACTTTGTGGTAAATATTTATCTTTCGAGAAATCGTCGGAAACAGGCGCTACTATCTGAAATGTAGAGTATGAACAAGCACTTCTGGTGTGTAAATGAAACATGACAGTCAACTAGGAAAAAGACTGCTACTGAGTAGACAAGTAGGAGGAATGATGCGCATTATGAAGGAAGACAGCTTACACTGTCCATCTCTCTCGAGACGTCAGATAAGTTATGACGGATGGCTACCATTAGAATCTTCACTTTTCAAAGAAAACCACTTATACCTTACATTTGCTTCTGCAAATGAAACTTTAAATTTAACCACAGCATGAGTCTCATGTCTGAGTTTCTTAAACATTTAAGAGGTAATAATTATAAAATCTTCACCTGAGATTACAACATACTAAGAACAATGTTTTTAAAAGATTTCATTTGCAGTGATAGTTGAAATAAAATGTTTTCTTTGGCATTATAGTCTAAGTTCGTATTTATTCTTTTGAAACAATTTAGATCAGCGGTTCTTAGTTTTTTTTTTCCCCCAAGAGTGTCCTGCGGAACGCTTTACTCTTCTCCCATTCAAAAGAAATATTTTATCATAATAACACTGTGAGCGCAGTTTTATTTTTAAAATGCAATTAATTAAAATTCATTTACTCTTATATTTATATTAAGTTTATTAGAAGAAAATTATATTTGCTTTTATAATCCAAGGATGTTAGAATTTGAATAATCTTACCTTACTAACCGAAAATTAAACAGATATTAATTAAGGCATTAATGAGATCCTACCGATTCTTGCATAGCTATTCTACGTTTGGATGTATGATGGTAAGAAGCAACACAGTCATAGTTTTTTAAACCCCCTCTTCCGTTTTTAAGACTAAAGTAGGAAGTCCTTAAGTAGGGTAACCGACAGTACCTTTCATGAAATGTTAGTCTACGTGCTAGACAACTGCTATGCGTAATTTCCAAACGCTGAGTCCTTTCACCAGTTAATTTATAAGGTATTTCTCTCGCCTTCTTGGCATGCCTCCGTGGTGTAGTGGTTAGCACGCTCGGCGCGTATTCGTAAGGTCCGTGGTTCAAGTCCCGGAGAGGATATTGCTAATTTTTCATCTCTCCTGCTTCGAAATAACCTAATGTCTCTACAGTAGCGCCCGAACTAAAAAGGTGGTGGATGATGATTTTCCACAACCAGGATTTAGCAATTGCGTCCCTTAATCCCCAGTCGCCTTTTAAAAGGGGGGGTATATAAAATATTTCTCCCGCCTTCTTCGCATAAATTTTAAATAAATATTTAAATTTAGTATGATTGATTTAATAGATTTTTTTATCACGGTAGTACAATATGTTACAAAAATGAACATGAGAAATTTAGATTAATTTTGGTTGCCAATTTACCCAACGATTCAGTGACAGAGGACTATATTAAATCTTTGAAATGTGCTCTTGATGCTGAATGGATAAGTTAACAAACATTAGATACAAATTTTAATTTCTTGGATAAACTCTATCAGTACCGGCAAAGTTGAAACGCCGGCATTCTATGCAGCATCTAGGCAGTTTATAAAATGCCTAACGTTTTTAGGCGAAGCATGAAATATGAGAATTAATTATTATATACTTTACCTAGCCATTTTATATATACTTATGCATTCTATTGAATGACAAATGTTCTTTAGGCAAAGTATGAGTAAAGGTCATGGCAAGGCTATTACTTAAAAAACATTTATTCCTTAAAAATACGAAGGTTACTTTAAACAAATAAACATTCCTTCTTCAAAAGTACAATTGATATTTTAAAAAAATAACGAAAAAGTGTCACTAAAAATTTTTATTCAAAATACATAAAGGAAAATGAAAGTTGTACAAAACAAAATTTATGCCTTCCTTATTTCAATAAAAATTTTCATATAAAGAAAAAAAATTAAAATTACCCTACTTGTTGCGACGTGGTAGACTTGAATTATACTTTGAATTCACTTCAGTGTTTTTTTATGCTCACAGACAGTCAATATTTCGGCACTTTGTTTTACGCATACACTTCACGAATCCTTAGCCACTTCCATTGGACTGAGCAATTGCAACTGACCAGTGAGGACTTTCGTGGTCAGGAATATCTTCAATTCCAAGTAAGTTCTTAGGACGTAAAATAAACAGTGATCTCGTGTATAGTTGTTTTAAAATTTTTTCAGAAGTTCAAAGTCGATAGAAACCCTCCTTTTCCATACTCATTGCAATTGCCAATACAGTGCAGTAAAAATTCTCTATGAGAAACAGTCATTCGGACGAAAATGGTGTCACAATAGATGAATTTTGGGTGTATTTAAATGACTGAAATAAAAGATTCATTCATTATCATCAAAGAGAAGAAACAAATCTTAGAACATGGTTTGAAGTATCTAAAGAAAGTTTTTCAAAGGGGTTTATGATTGTTGCTAGTTTTTGATATAATGCAAAATAAAATAAAGAGAGTGGAGAAAAATGCTAATATTAATTCCACATACTGTGCCACATATATATACTTTGTGCCCAATTTTAAAATACGAAGCACCGTCTCTTTACCCACAATGCAATCAATCACTAGAACAGCATAAAGACAATACAAGCAGCCGCTCATTAAAATCCACTGTTAATTTCCTGTAAAAAATGAACAAGAAAAGTCAAAGCCTTATCCTTCACTCATATCCCTATTAAATCTTCTGATGTATTATCCCCGAATTTTTTCGCTTTTCGACTTTAAAAAGTGAATTGTCCAAACGTCGACTTACAGCTCTCCTTGGACTTTAAAAAACTGCCTCCACATTAATTATTTCTGCATAGCCTTTCTCTGAGCTTAGCTTAGGTTTAATTAGAATTCCTATTTTTATGTTATGCTATAAATACTGGCTGGTTTTGTAAGCACAAAAGTGCCTTATCTTCAAGTATTTGAATTCTTAAAGGGTTTTTTACACCCTTCTTACGTTTGATCCAGAGTTGTGACTTAGTGCATGCTTCTTAGAAGAGTGAGTCTCACTCTTTTACGATGTAAAATATATATATTAATAATACATTTAAGGATATTAGTAATTTTAGAGCAAATGCAAAAATCTAAAATCCATTCAAATTTCTGTTCCTGATCTCATATTTCAACTTCTATTTCTGAATTTACACTCACGTTTGTGAAAATTGCAACACCATGAAGGACTTACGCGAGTGAGCTGAAATTTTCAGGAAATGCAAAGTAGCGCATGATATGCAAATGATTAGAATTGCAAATCCGTAGCGCATGCGTATGCTGAGCAGCGCCCTCTGAACGGCTGATGGATCCGAATAAATAGACGGCTGTAGCGAGGCGTGTATGGTTATCGGTAGTTATCTGCTAGTGGTAAACGTTAACTCAATCTGTACTTATGCCTCGTCGACGAAAGAGAGCGAGATTTGAACAACTTACAGAGTTTGAACGAGGGAGAATCATCGGCCTTCGTGAAGCTGGATTGTCGTATCGTGCAGTATCCTCTCGTGTGCAGCGTAACAGCAGCACAGTGATGCGCGTTTGGAAGCAGTGGACGGACGAGTGTCGGACAACTCGGAAATCCGGGAGTGGACCCCGAAATGTGACGTCAGCTCGCGATGATAGACACCTGGTCCGCATGGCGCGGACGGACCGTACAGCTTCCTCTAGACAATTGGCAGCACTGTGGTCAATAGCTACAGGTGTTTCATTGTGTGCTTCATCAATTCGTAGACGTCTGCTGCAGTGTGGACTGCGCGCACGGACTCCTTTATACAGGATCCCCCTAACGCACGACCATCGCCGCCTGCGGCTACAATGGGCCAATCAGCATAGAGACTGGCGTGCTGATTGGCAGCATGTCGTGTTTTCTGACGAATCCCGCTTTAATTTGTGGTACCATGATGGCCGCATTCGTGTCAGACGCTATGCCGGTGAACGCCACCTTCCGGAGTGCATTATCGAACGCCACAGTGGACGAACACCCGGAGTTATGGTCTGGGGCGCCATAGCATATCATAGACGATCTCAATTGCTACGAATTGTGGGCAATCTGAACAGCAACCGGTATATCCGTGAAGTTCTACAGCCCGAAGCTGTTCCCTTCCTTCAAAGCTTGCCAGGCGCTGTATTTCAACAGGACAATGCCCGCCCTCATACTGCTCGGATTGTTAAATCCTTCTTTGCAGCGCAGCAGGTACAGCTTCTTCCTTGGCCTGCGTGTTCCCCGGATATGTCGCCAATTGAACATGTGTGGGATGTCATTGGTCGGCGTCTTGCTCGTGATCCTCGTCCTGTTGCGTCTGCAGACGAACTTTGGGTACGCGTACAAACGATATGGAATGCTCTTCCTCAGTCAGACATTCAAACTTTGTTTGACTCCATGCCACGTCGTGTAGCAGCACTTATTGCGGCGCGTGGTGGCCACACAAAATACTGATTCTGATCTCTTGTTCTTGTTTGTTTGCTTTGAACATTTAATCATTTATTTGTACCACTACCACTCAACTGTGTATTAAATTGCATTCAATTATGACGATTCCTTCTTGGTGTTGCAATTTTCACAAACGTGAGTGTATATTGATGACTGATTCCGAAATTCGAGCATGAAGTTTTCATTTAACCAAACTGGATTCAACCATTACATGAGGCGGCGATAAACTTAGCTTGTGACGCAGAATCCAAAAATGCAAAACAGGATGGGTAAAATTTTCAGAATTGCGATTACACATTGTTATATCGGTTAAAGCAATCAAAGGAACTTGGGCATGGGTAATTCGAAAGCAGTTTGGGGCAATAAGTCTTCCCCATTGCGTCTCATGTTACACCTCTTCGTTGGAAGAGAAGGAATCGAATACAGCAATGACGTCTAACGCTGGATTGTAGTTCAGCGATGTAACACGGTTTACTGTTTAGCGTAGCAAGCGATACTTACTGTTTTGGATTAGAAAGCTGGTTGTAGAAATTTTTAAGCAAGCTAAAGTTCCTTAACAAGTTAAAGACATCCATTAAGAGTTGCTTTTTTTTTAGAAAATAAATAAACGAAGATTCTGCATGTATGTATGGCCCTCGTACTGCGAAAAAAATCTGTTGTGTACACAACATGGCTTCCTTGCACGGAATATTAAATTATACGCATTTTTGCTGCATTTCATTTAAACTTATTTCTTCGAATATCATTAGAGATACATTTCTCATTAAATTATTTCATTTCTCACTTCGTGGCAAGGTAAAAGTACTTAAAATATCTTAACAAAAAATTGAAAAATGTAGAAAAATATAAAACACCAAATGCAGTTAAAACAATTTTTACAATTAAAATTAGAGTTTCTACGCAAAAACAAGCAATTCGGCCAGTGGGCAAGAAGGAAGACTTTTCGTTGCACGAAATTGAAAATTTATTTTTCGTCCCACTTAGCAAAAAGGCACCGAAGGTGCAGAAGCTGACTTAATTCCCTATTATGATAAGTTTCAAAAGTAAAAAAAATATGGCAGCTATGGTAAAAGAAAGTTAGGCTTAAGCGCACTTAAACAAATTTCAAATTGTTCATAATTCTACAATTATTGAAAGCAGATTAACTAAAAGCATAAAAACTTTAATCATGTACCGGAAGATATGAGCAATATAATTCAATCATTTTTAAAGCAAAAAATGCACAATTTAACAACATATAAGAATAAAAAAACTGAGCTCACGGAGCCGAGTAACGGAGTGAGTATATATATATATATATATATATATATATACAGTATGTATACATATAAATATATATACTTTTGTGCGCCGAATGCAACCAAAACGGGAGGTGCACAACTATATGTTATAGCAGTCTTATATACAAAATTTCAACGTCACGACGCTGTTCTTTTGTGAGTAATACCAAATACATACATAAGTACGCACAGATGTCACGAAAAGAGATCTCTTCTGAATTCATTTTAAATCCTTTTTGCAACTCGTTTTGAGAAAAGAGTCCTTTATTCTGTCCTCACGTTTAGGTGTCACACAAAAATATCATTAAATAGTATTCGATAGCAGTGAAAAAGGATATTTTCGTTGAAATACAGTGTTCGACATTGAAAATGCAACACCAAGAACGAGTGGTCAGAAATTTATGCAAATTTAAGAGTAGACGCACGTCACTGATTTATGCGAATGATGTGAAAAGCGCAGCTCTCCCACGCACGTGAAGTAAGATATAAGGGAAGGAACGTGCAGTATGGACAATATTCGTGTCGTTATTTCTGCCAGACGAATTATCGAAGAAAGTCGGTTTTTGTCCCGGAGGATACGTGTAATAGGAGAGAATGCCAGGCCGCCGTCAACGAAGGTACTTCCAGCAAATAGACAATTTTACCAGGGGTATGATGATCGGACTGTGAAGGGCGGGTTGGTCCTTACGCCGAATCACAGCTGATACCCACATGAAAGCGAGCACGGTGCATCGGCTATGGCGAACATGGTTGGAACAGGGGAATGTGGGAAGGAGGGGTGCCGGTGCAGGCAGAGTGACGTCAGCACGCGTGGATCGACGCATTCGCCGAAAAGCTGCGGCGGTCTCGCAAGTTACTTGTACCGCGATTCTGCAGCATGTGCAAGATATCCTGGATGTTCCCGCGTCGACGAGAATCATTTCCCGTCAACTGGTTGAACGTGGCCTGCACTCATGGCGTCCGTTACGAAGACTGTCATTGACCCCACAGCATAGACGCCAACGTTTAGAATGGTGCCGGACTGGAGCGATGTGGAAGACAGAATGGCAAAACGTCGTTCTCACATGAGTCACGCTTCTGTTTATCCAGTGCCAGTCGCCGCATACGTGTGTGGATTCGACGTAGACACAGATCTAACCCGACAGTAACTGTGGAATGCCCCACCGCGCGACAGCGTGGCATAATGGTTTGGGGCGCTATTGCCTACGATTCCAGGTCACCTCTAGTTCGTATTCAGGGCACTATGACGGCCGGTGGCAATCCCCTACCTTCAGGGGCTGCCTAATGCGATTTTTCAGCAGATTAACGCCCGACCACAGAGAACGCATCTGCCAATCTGCCAACGCATCTGCCGACGCCCGAACGCATCTGCCAATCTGCCAACACGCTCTGCAGGGTATACAAATGCTTCTCTGGCCACTGTACTGTCCTGACCTGTAACCAATCAAACATGTGTAAGATGTGATTAGACGCCGTTTGCAGACTCTGCCCCTGCCTCGTTCAGAAGACGAACTGTGACAAATGGTTGAAAGGGAATAGAGAGCCATCCCTCAGGACACCATCCGCACTCTTATTGACTCTGTGCCTAGACGTGTTAATAAAGGTCACTTATTGTGACGGGAAATAAAAGTCACTTATTGTTGCTTTCTGTCTCTGTCTTTTTTCCAAATTTCATCACTTTCTGACCACTCCTTCTTGCTGTTGCATTTTCAATGTCGAGCAGTGTATGATACGAGAAAATCTTTGCGATTACAATACTTCCTTTGCTTCGTACAAGGCAGTAAAAAGGACTGTACCTAGGGCCATGAAATTTTGAATTACGTAGTCCTCCACCCGAACATGAGCACATGGAGGCCCAAATTTTGAATTTCGAATTTTGAGTTTTGTATTTTGTAGTTTTTATTAACAAACTCAATAATTTTGAAAGAGAGCAGTGGCAGCACTGTGTGGAATAAAATGTTTAATCTTCGTGCGAGAATGTCTGTCGAAAATTCTAAAGATATGTTGTTTTTAAATATTTTGTGCTTTTGTGTTTTGGGTTTTGTGTGGCGTAAGAACGAAAAACATGATATTTAATTAATAAATTTAAAACTCAAAACGTTCGTAGTAAAAACACAAAAAAGTTCTGCTAGCCATCTTACTAAGAATCTCAATTTTGATATGGTTAGGTTAGGTTATTCAATTATGGCAAAGCACACGAGGGCTATCTGCCTAAAGGGAGGGATGCCTTCGTGGAGGACTTTCTAAGGGAAACTGGCTCGTATACACGTTACGCATGGGGAAAACCACGAAAACGCCCAGCCCGTTCGCGGGACAATTTTGATATGATGAACTGAGAAAAAATTGAAAAAATTAGAAAAATGTACGCCAACATTTAACATTGCATCGAGACATATAAACATTCTGTTATACTGCTTTATTTGCTGTTGAGCTGTATATGACGTGAGGGCAGTGTTGGCAGAAAATTTTCAACTAAAGTAGCAAAAGACTGAAAAAGTAGCAAAAATCGCAAATGACATCAGAGATAACGTGATTTCTGTGACGTCATAGTTATGCATGATCTCTGACATCACAAATTGACCGTATATTGGTTCCGTAAGCTACAGACTGTATTCGATTCTTAGTTTTTTTAATTACGTATCTTAGCTTTAAAGAAAATTTTAAAACTATATTGCTCATTTTCAATTGTTTAAATATCAATTTATTTTTTAATTAATTCTCATTTAATTTAGGTTTCTTTTTTTAATTAATTTGCGGATATCTATTCTTAAGAGATGCCTCACGTGTAGACCGTTAGCGCTTTTGTACAACATTTTTTGAGTTGACAGTTTTTTTTTTTCCTTAATTCTGAGCATTTTAATTGAGGAATGCTTTTCAGTGAGTTTTCCGTTCTGTGTGGCGGATTTGTTTCAGATTCTGATTACATAAGAAAGCCTTCTTCTTTCACTGTTATATTTATTTGTGTTGTTATTTAGAAAATGCTGTCGCTTTGATGTTTAAGTCTTTTCTATTGCTTAGTCCTTAGCAATATTAGTATAATCACTAGAATGAATTTTATTTCTTTCTCTGTTTGGGTACCCAATATGGCGTGCAAGCTGCAAGTCCTTTGGTTCAATTCATTATCACCAGAGAACTGGAGGGGGGACCTGATTTAAAAACAAAACGCACGGAGGATGTTCATAATAAAAAGAAGGCGATCAGAATTCCCGAAGTATTTTTTTTTTTCTTTCCACCTTTTTCACTTCCCTTACCCCTTTCTCGTTATAGCGGCATCAGGCAGTGCAGCCTTGAAAAGGAAAGACCACATGTAGACGAGATTGACAGATGCCAACTTCTATTTAAGCTTAAATAAACTGTTTTTTAACATAAGTTATTTTTAACTGATACATTATTTTAACATAAATGCATTTTACGATATATTTAAAATCTTTGAAGTCGCAAAAAGTAGCATAAGAAAATGATGGATGTCGCAAGAATTTCGTTTCGCAAAAAAAAAAAAAATATGTCTGTGAAATGTCACGAATTTGCGAAAAATTGTACGATCTGGCAACACTGCGTGAGGGCAAAACATATTATGCTTAAAATTAAAGCTAAAAAGACAAAAAAAAAATAGGTAACAGGAATGAGTGCAGAAGCAGTTTGGTAAACTGTGAGCTCAGAGAGAGCGTAAAATAATCTTAACAAGCACTTTGGACGACCGTTAAAATCTGGAACCTTTTTTATTGAAACTTTAACTGTACATCTTTATACGGGGAATTCAAAGAAATTGTACTTTTAATAAAATTCATACACAAAAACAGCTTTAGCACATATTTTAAAGCATAAATGAAATAATTAATTTGCACAATATGCTTGCTTTGTGATGCGAGATGAAAACTTTTACAACATAATACTACTCAGTGAAACGTCTTAACCTTATTTTAAAAGCTCAAAATAAGGTTGAGTAGCTTGTCTGAGTCAAAATACATTAGTATAAAGTTTATGAAAGTCTCAGGCAACTTCGTTATTAAATTTTCTAACTTCTATTATATATATATATTTATTTATTTAAATACAACCAATTTATTGCTTTAGCTTTTATTAAAAACAGCTCGCAGCCTCTACACCAGATTCCAGACACAGAGTTTTATTAGGATATTTATGTTATATTAGCATTCTTATTTGCTGCAGGAGAAATAATTTAGTCAGTTGTATTATGTTTGAGCCTTTTGTCAATAAATATTAGCTGGCATTCAACTCTAGGGAAAAGAAGCGAGAGTTAAACTGCACGTGAGATAACGACACCTGCTCGTATGCTGGATAAAATTTTTTCGTTTCTTTTAACGGTAGATCAAAGCGCAATAAGTTAAGTAGTTTTAACGGAAGCTCATCATGTAGAGAAATTCTGAACATTTAATTTTCAGTTTTTAAGTTTCCACCAGGCTTTAAACCTGTTTAAAATCTGGGCACTGAATTTGTTCCGCATTTTAAATTCAACTGTCTTAAAAGATTTTCCTAACAATTTTATTTTTCCGAAAATTAGAATTTCGCTCTAAATAGTTTCTCTGAATTTTGAAATTATGTGGCCTAAATGCTTTTTTATTTATTATCTGTTTTATTGTTACAAGAAATTTTATCACGAGATGTGTGCAGCCTCTCGATGTATAGGAACAGTAAATAGCGAAATAAAGCGATGCATTTTAAAGCAAAAAATACGTAATTTTAAGTGAAATCTGAATAACAAACGTTAAGTTTTAAAGCGATTTCTTTTTATTGATTTAGATTGCTAATTAATTTGATACTGAAGGTCTAGAAGTGAAATTAATCAGTTTTTTTGTCTCAGAATAAAAAGTAAAATGTTTCGTTTCAGCGTTACTTCTTTAAACCTGCGCTTTCTTGTTCCCGAGCAACAAATGTATATTAATAAGTTACTTCTTTTTGCGATTCGGATTGCTAATAAAGTATTCATTTGCTAAGGAAAATCTAGAAATGAAATTATTTCTTTTTTTTCTCTCTCGGAGTAAAACGGAAATACTTGGTTGTTACTTAATTTTGTGCTTTTTCTCCTTAACTGATTTAGTATTTATTTATATTGTTGTTACCAATCTCACTTGTTTCAACCAGGTCAGCCGAAGCCTACGACATTCATCGTGGCAAGGAGTCATATGCGCCGGGCGTTGGCAAAAGCCTTGAGCACCATACAGGGTGTTTCAAAAGGTCGTTGATAAACTTAACAGTTGGTCTGTCATACCACATCAAATAGGAACTTCAGTTCGAAAATGCAAACGGCGACCGCTAGAGGGCAGTGTTCGCAGGCTTATGGGAGAGTGGGAAGTTTGATCATTTCAAGCAAGGATGTTGTAGGAGAAAGAAAATTCGGTTTACTAACTCAGTTTTTATGGACATTTTGTGGAGTTCCAGCAGCTACACGCCGAAACATCTGGTTTCGGCATGATGGAGGATCTGCGCATTTTAACAGAATTGCACAAGAATATCTCGATAGAACATATCCTAAACGCTAGATTGGTAAATGCTGAGTAGTACCATGCCACCGCAATCTCCTCGACCAGACTTCCCTGGATTTCTCACTTTAGAGTTACATGAAGTCGATGGTGTACAAAACGACAGGAACATCGGAAATAGATCTCGTTGCCGGGTTCGTGGAAGCCGCGGCACATGTCCGTGACAAACCTGCTCACTTTTAGCGGGTCCGTAAACTCCTGCGTCCACGCTGTGACGCATTAATTGCGGCCAATGGAAAGAATTTTGAACATCTTCAGAGATTTAACCATGTTCTTTAATAAAAGTAATATTAACACCTCTTTCGATACCCTTTCTTTTTTCCCCTCTACGTTTGCAGCAAATACTACCGTCTACATAAGTTCCTACGTAAATCTTTTTTGACATGGTATGACAGACCAGTATGTTAAGTTTGACGACGACCTTTTGAGACACCCTGTATAGGTGACAGCCCGACTTAAGCTCAGCTCCGCACCCAATTTTGCGAGGTAGCACCTCGGGGCACGGGCGCGGGGGTCTTACAGCCTCTCTGCCCATACCACCAACTTTCAAGAGGACTTAAGGCTAGTAGCGTATTTAGAGTGCCCCCATGCCGCACAGACACTATATATTTATAAACACCTATGCCTTCTCCAGGATTCGATACGGCAATCAGAGTCACTAACCACTATGCCTGTTGACCGGCAGTATTGATTTTGTTTGAATTCATTAAAACGTAAAGATAGTAGGTTTGTTTCCTGATAAATCGACTACTCAAGATGGAAGTTTAAAGTGAAAATGAATCACTAGAAAAATGTGAGTTAACGAATACAAACTGATAAGTTCAAAATCGTAACTTCAAACAAAACGTGAAAACGTGAGAGATTGCTATTAATGTGTAAACTATTTAAATCGAGATAAGACGATTACAAATGTGTTTTAATGAGCACAAAGAGCAATCAGAAATCAAACTTAACAGTTTGTGCCAAAAGGAAAAGACCGGGACGTCTTTAAATAAAACATCTACTTTGATTTCGATAAATATCAGTTATTTAAATTTAAAGTGATTTGATTCCCTTTCAGAAAGTTGTAAGATTATTGGAGAAGTCAAAAAACAGGAAGCCGCGTAATATTTGTAAATTTTGCAGGACTAGTTTCGATGGTTTAACTACGCAACCACCTCCATCAACTGCCTAAGGGCAAAGAATACGAGGCATATGTTGCATGTTAAGGAACATGAGGCATGTGTTATGAAAAAAGAAACGCACAGATCCTCTGTTGCCCAACACTGTTGGTCAGAAAATCACATTTTCCATTTTTCTGCAACCAAAATTGTTTAAAAAAAACCTCTTCGATTTTTGAATTAGATTTTCCAGAGGTGTTTCACATTAAAAAAAAATCTTTCTGTTCTAGTTAACGACCCTAATTCTAATCCATCTTTACCTTCAACTTTTAAGGAAATTCTGTTTTAGTTTTCTTGTTTCATCAAGAGATGGCGCCAGTACCTTAACTTCTTTCCAGACATTTTTATCTTAAAACCATATCATATCTAGTTCCTTTGTAGTTAAGCAGCTGGGGAAGTTGGTTCTGTATTTAAACCGTCGAAACAAGTCCTTCAAAGCTTACAAATATTACGCTGATTCTTGCTGTTTTACTTCTCCAATAATCCTTGTTCGGTGTGTTTAATGTATACTAAAAAAAGTTGTAAGAGTTTTGTAAAAATTCCATGGTTATAAAAACAAAACTTAATAATCAAATATAAATAATCTAAAGAGATTTTTTCTTTGCTTTACTCAGTTGCCCAAAACCATAATAAAACTATAAAAAGTAATTGTAACTAGAGAAAATTCTAATGAAAGCCATTTATTGTGTTTTGTTTGGAAATGATATCACGGGTAAATTCACCTTTTTCTTTACCAAAAATCACTCCTTTTATACGTTTCCGAGCCTATACCTCTACTCTAAATTAAAAGCTGTATTACTCTTTATACCTTAAAATTGTGTACATGTATATGTAAACAAATTAATGACCATTATTTGTTTTATACGTTTTCACGAATACAGTACTTGGTGAAATATTTCTAACCATTAACCTCACAGAATTTTGTGTTTTAAATAGTTTAATATGTTTCATCATGTAGAGAAACCCATAATATTTAATATGTTATTAGACGTTTCGTTGGTAAACAATTTTATGTTACTAAATTGTTTATTAAGACTTTTCATAGGAAAAGCAGCATATGCAGAATTAATATATGGTAAATTTAAAACAAAACAGTGCTAATTCTTATTTAAAACTAGACTAGCGAATTCAGATTTCTTAAAGTAAAAAGTGAAATTTTAAGCCGTATATAAAAAAAGTTAGAATATATGCAGCTTTTGCGGTAGGACTGTCATTATAATATCTGCAGCTACTGCTGTCAATATGAGGCTGAACCTTTCAAGTACAACATTAGGATAAACAAATTTTGCATCCCAGTTATACGCGAGATTGAATTTTATAAAATAATATGCTAGTAGTCCCTTCAAATACCGTCTTTTTCTGAAAATAAGACATCCTCCGAAAATAAGCCCTATCGTGATTTTCGGAACTTTTTGTTAAATAAGACATCCCCCGAAAATAATCCCTAGTTAAAATAATGTGACAAAAAGAATTCATTAAAAAGGCTGTTGATTTATCAAGTAATAATATGTTTAGCTTTCCTAATACTCGTATTTCAGAGAAATGTTTGAAACAAAATATTCCGAGAAATTAATTGTTTACCTCTACAGTTCGTTTCAAATTAATTCTTGGAATTTATCTTAAAAATACAACATAAGGCAGCAGTCTACATTGAGCGACAGTGCAGGTATACAACGTTCATTCATTTCAGTCTTGTAAGTTTGATTATTTCCTCATACGTAATTTTATTTAAAAATAAAATGAATAATTTTTAACCCCAGTTAAAATGAGTACAAACGAAAGAGCTATTCCGTAGAGTACAAAAAGGGAATCGTGGAAATACTCCAGGAGTGTAAATCTTGTAGCGTTCTGTAAAGAGAAGATGCTGAATCTCCGTATGGTTCGTAAATGGCGTGCAGACTACGATTACCTGTGTCAACTGGTGGACCAAGGAAATGAGAAAAAACGCAGAGTTGGATCAAGTCGGCAGCCGTTATTTTCTGAGTTGGAAGACTGCATCTGGGAATAGATTGCAGGCAGGAGAGCAATGGCTTTCGTTGTGCGCAGGGCTGATATTCAAAAATTTGCCCTTGAAACAGCAATTGAATTTGATATATCCACAGAAGAATTTGAAGCATCGTCACACTGGTTGGACAACTTCCTTAAACGATATGACTTTCTTGCTGAGAGGAAGACTGATTAAATAATGATTCCGGCAGGAATGACTGGTTACCTCCAGACACTTGACATTGCAATAAACAAGCCATTGAAGGATCATTTGCGGATGGAAATCAATGAATATATTGAAAACAGAATGGTGAGAAATCATTGAGGTAATTTTGTAAAACCAGGCTTACAAGAAGTTGTGAATTGGGTAAAATATTCATGGGACAAAATAACTGATAGTGATGTTTCCAATGCACTACGAACAGGCTTCTTAGACAAGAAGTATTCATTTGAGGATAGCTATATCGCAAGACACGAGAGATTCGGACCAATGATTCAACAGGAAATGGATTTGGAAGATAATCAGAATATAATTCAGAATTTTATTTATGACGATGTTCCAGAAGAAGATGACATGACTGTAATTGAATTAATTTAAATTTCTGTATTCTGTGTAAAATAAATATTAAATAAAAATATATAAATATACTTTTATTTTTGCCCTTCCCCGAAAATAAGCCCTAGCGCGTATTTTGGACCAAAAAAGAAAGTAAGACAGTGTCTTATTTTCGGAAAAAGACGGTACTTCACTCTCCGTACACCATTATCGCTTCAATTAATAGTAGAAATTTCCTATAGAATATTTCAGTTAAAGCGTATAGAATTAGGGAATCTTTCAGTTTGAATATATAAATCTTAAATCTCAATATGCTGACGGTTTCTCACTTTTTTAGAAATCCAAATATCATGCATATTTATTACATTATTTGAGGCAATATATTTTTCTCATTTATAATACAAGTAATCCCGAAAGAGTATGTTATTATTGTATTAATGCTGAAAATCATAGAAAATGTCCATTGTCATAAGCATAAAGTATTGAAGAGACATTAGGTTTTTTGATGCAGAAGACGTGAAAAATATACAATGCTCTCTCTGGGACTCGAACCTGAACCTCTCGAATACGTGCCGAGTGTGCTACCATTACACGTCGAAAGCATGCGGAAAGGAGGGTAAAAATACCACATACTCCTTCTTTCAAATGGCGACTGGGGTTCAGGGGACCCAATCGCCAAATCCTGGCAAGGACGAATTATTGTCCACCACCTTTTAGTTCGAGCGCCACTGTAGAGTCTTTTTTTTAAGCTGGAGACGTGAAAATGTGCACTGCAGTCGCCGTGATTGGAACTCTCGAATACGCGCAGAGTGTATTAACGTTACACCAGAAAGACAAGCTGGAAGGAGGGAGAAAATACCCTACAGTATTTTCTGACTGATATAAATGTTATTTTTCCATCTTTCATTACAATATATTTCTACAGGAAAACAAAGTATTTAAAAAATTAGAAAACAGACTTGTGACCAAACTTCTTAAATTCGCGAAATTAGCCTGCGAAACTCTTTCTTTCGTTTTCGGTTATTTCGCCTACAATCTTCTGTTGCATTGAAGGTATTTTCTGAAATAATTTGATGAATATTTTAGAACAAATTATTTAAGTTATTTGTATTACTTTATCTTTGACTGCTTTTATGGTCTTCCAATTGATTTTATGTTTAAATTTTGAGAAATGTAACCTCTTAAAATTTTAGTGGTGGATTCATAATTCACTTTTCCTGAAAAAGTAATTAGTGTTAAATGAATTATCTGTTATACAATTTATTACATTCCTTTTATTAGTTAGAAACTGATCCTAGTGACTTCGATGCGTAATTTATAGAAGTACACATTCTAGAGTTGCCAAATGAAGCTTGACACTTCTGATCAAGTTTATTATATTTACAAAATCTAATATAAACATATTCCTTCATATTATTTTGAAAGAATCTAATAACCGATAAGTATTCGTATTAATTTCATATCTTATAACACTTAAATGTTAAAAATAAATGAGTATTGCGGATAATTTTTTTACAAAGAAAAGAAAAAAGTCCTTGGGAGAATCGGTTCCTTTTTTTTCCAGCAGCATTCTGATTATAGAAATCTTTCATAGAATGTTTAATAAATGCACACTAAAGATATGAAACATTATGCCCACCTACTCAATAGCACGTTGCTGCGCGACCTTTGGCCTGCAAAACAGCTGCAATTCGCCTTAATTTCAACATTAAAACTTAAAATAACTGTAGACCTTTGATTTTTAGGGCATTTTATTTTTCTATTTCAATAAATTTTAAGAGTAAATAAATAACGAAGATTAACTCGGATAGCGATTAAATTAATATATAAAAAAAGAAACGAAAATCTGAAAGGTTTCAGATTTTAAGTTACGTCCAAAGGGGCGTTTTTTAAACATTTTGTATGTTACTTTTATTTATTGAATATCATGTTCTTCGCATTTAAACCATAAAATTCAGTTAAAGAGCAATATCGCAAAATAATTTTAAACTGAGCATATCTTTAGAATTTCCTACACACAGTCTCACGCGCTGCAGATAAAAATGTTTTTTTTTTTTTTCTGTATAACGTTGCCATTGCCCGCTTTCAAATCCTTGTGTTTGCTAATCCAAACTTCGTTAAAGTTTTACAAAATATGAAATCGTTAATAAAACAAATTCCAAATTTCAAATTTGGGCTTCCAGATGCCTATATTCGCAGCAGGATTACGGCATTCAAAATTCGATGGCTTTAGGTACCGTCGCTTTATCACAATGCGAGAAACATACATACAGTTATGCACGTTCTTCATTATTTAATTTCGTTAAATATAATACAGAGCTGCAATATTTTGTGGCAACAGTTTGAAAAGTGATACAGACTTTTAATGTTTCCGACGCAAAATCGCAAAACGAAAACAATAGTCCTTCAGGAACAAAGCCCCTTTGGACGAATTATTTGAATGCAAGAAGTAAGTATTAGAGAAAAGACGAATTGTTTGTGGGGCCTTTATTTCAAATTTGCAGGTTTCAATTGAAATTAACAGTTTATGCGCATTACTTGCTTCGGGAGAATTGCTGAAATATCAGCTCTAACCAGGAGCATAAAAATGGAGATTCTCAATTTGCTGATCAAACGCGTTGTGTATAGTGATATACTGCGAATTCGCCTTTTATATTCATATCAATTATACAAACTCGATTGGGAGTGTACTTTAAAGAAATAAGACTGAATAAAAATGCATTTTTCAAAATTCTGATACTGAAAAATGTCTGATTTGGAGCAACAGAAAGACTTATGCGTTAACTCAGGACAGCTATTGCTTACAATTTGTCATTCAGTAAAACCTGTTATATGTTTCCTTCTGTCGTAGAAAAACAACCAATACTCAGCAAAACAACTATGCTCACTTATCAGAAACAAGAGAAATGTTTTTCAGTTTCTGCTTCATTTCAATAATTTTTGTCAATGTTACAACAGAATATTGTTGCGTGCGTACGGGTTCGTAATAGATTGAATGCGCAATTCTGATAAAAAAAAGTTAATAAAATTTATTCTTATCACAAGAAATAACACAAAATGCTGAATTTTTTTTCCACAGATATTCGTACAATATCACAATATCACACAGTAGTTATATTTTAAACTACTAAAATGTTAAATAGAACACAATTCAAAGCACAGAGAAAGCTAATCCGATCTCAAAATTACAGCAGCGAAGTAAACAACAAAAGTTCACCTAAAACAACTGAACTGAGATGTTTTTCTTTAATCATGCACGAAAACATTTTGGTAAATTTATTTCCTCAAGGTTTCTCGAAAGCAAAAGAATACAATTACGAGATATCTGTTTATTAAATGCTAAATTCCTTCTCTCTTGTATTTTTAATTTTCCGGCGTAGCTTTTATCTTAAAATTCGTCATGTGCGGCATTGCACAGGAAAATAAAACAATTTTATTTACAGTTCTAACAAAAATAGCAATTTAAATACAAAATCCGTAACAATATGAATATTTGTGATATAACATAAGCCCTCTTACAGTAAATAACATTACATTAGTATTAAACTTCATACCGGTGGGTAATGTTTCTTAAGTATTGTTATGGTGTATAAAATAGTAGGTTGTAATGACAGGAAAACAACATGAACTCTGTTTAGTTTCTATGTGATAATTCTTGTAAAAATTATGAAATTTTATAGAATTAAAATTAATTCAAGTATTTTAATGTTTCAGGAATTTAAATATTGGATAATATTCTTTCATTTTTCGAAATGGTGTTCAATAATATAGTAAAAATATGAATGTGATTATACGGTAAATTTGTAATTTAACATAAAATAAACAAATAATCAGTTATGAATTTGTACGATTAGTTATTCACTTGTTTTAGACGACTAGGTAAGCCATTTTCTGCTACATAATAAAGACGAAGCTGAAGTCATAGCCGCACTAGCGCATAACTGATCAAAATAAAGAACTGAAAATGAAAATGAAAATAACCTAAGCTGATAAAGATGAAGCTTAAATTAACCATGAAAATTGTGAATGTATCTTCGAAATGGTTTGGACGTACTGCTGAATTGAGAACAGAAGGCTTTATAAATTGTTCAAAAAATAAATTATTAAAATTTTAAAGTTTTTTTGGGGGGGAAATATTGTACGTGTATTACGCTAGTTACTAGCTATGGATTTTTGCGGAATACACCTAATAAAACTTTCGCTTTTCAGGCAGACTATCCCTTTTCAATGAAAGCGCATCTTCATCTCTCAAAGCTATTCGCCAAGACTCCCGAAGGAAATAAAACCGGTTTTCTAGTCTTATTAATGGAAGAAAGGACCGCCGATCGTTTCATCGAAGCAGCGAATTTCCAACGGCAGCAGACAAAGACAATGATTTACTTTGTGGCGATTAACAAAGCTTTCAATTACCTTTCCATTTAGGGAAAATCTCTGACGTTTAAACTGTTTGAGGCGGGCTTACAGCAAACAGAGGATAGGATCGTAATTAAGGACGTTATGTCGGGTCCTTATCTGTAAGGGAGGGCAAACCATTAATGGAATTTTATTGATATCACTCAAAACCAATTTATTTGAAATCGGTCAGCTCTTTGTGCGTTAATGATTTCAACGAGAAGCTGGCTTATTTCCACTTAATACGATTTCCTCCTAGATCTGAAATGAAATCTGAATCGAATTTTTTAGTATATTTCTTATCTCTTTGATACTATATACCTGAAAATTTATTTAGCATCACAAACTGTTCATAAAAGTAAGCCATCAAATTTCATTAAAATTATAATATTCAATTTGAGGTCAAGAATAAATTTATTTTTCGAAACGTATGTTATTTATAAACGGGGAGATTTTACATAATGATTATTTTGAGCTCATCTTTTGATATGAAATTTTCAGAACGCAGGATGATACTGCTAAGGATTTAAATTATATATGTTACAATAAATAATAAATTCCCAAATAAAATACTGAAGTTAAAAAATTCTTAAACTATTTATTTCTTTAGTATATTTATACATACCTCTTCATCCTGCCATATGCTCTTTACCAGTGTGGCGAATATTTCTTGAAAGCATGAAATCATTAAGTTACTTTCATAAAGAACTTCATTTTGAAATTCAATACATTTACTACAATTTTAAGGATATCTTGAAAGCATGTAATCATTAAATTACTTTCATAAAGATCTTCATTTTGAAATTTAATACATTTACTACAATTTTAAAGATATTTTCGAATAAAACTTAAAACTCATAAGGTATTTCTACCTTCTTTTACGCATGCCTTCGTGATATAAATGGAAACGTATTCGAAAGGTCCAGGGTTCGAGGTATTGCGTATTTTTGACGTCTCTTGTTTCAAAATAACCTAATGACTTTAAAAACTGTTTATCGCTTTGAAGGAACAGAAACATTCGAAAAGTTATTAAAGAGAGAATGGCTCACAAAATTAAATTAATTAAACAAAACGAAATTAAAATTGCCTTTTTGAATCAATTTTAAACTGAGCTTAGAGTTTTTATGAGAGCTACAGCTCTCTTAGTGCTCCTGTTCTGCCTATAACAGAATTATTTTTGGTTAATATAAATTTTTTATCTTTAGAACACTGTTCTACATATTTTAATTTTTTTCATGTTAGTTAATAGAAAATTGCTTCCAAATAAAATAAACACATTTGCTGAAATTTCTCTACTGCATACTGAAAGTCTACCCTTTATTAAATTACCTTGAACTCTGGCTGTCGTCATTCAATAATTAGCAGTTGCACTAATGACTTCAGTTTAATGCAAAATTACTAAGATCAGCACAGTAACAGAAAACCATTTAAAAGCTTGATACGAAATAACCAAAATCATATATTCGTTTCCCTTTAAGAGATCATTTTAATAGTTGCGAAAAATTGAGGCATAAATTGTAAATCAGCGATTCAGTGAATGTTTTCAAGTGAGCTGTGAATTAAATAATGAAAGGGAATGGCTTAAGAGCCCATAAGCATGGGAAGAAGCCGCTCATTAATGTAAAAAAGAGGCTTAAGAGATTTCAATGGGCGCGTAATTATGTAGTACGGACTGTGAATTAATGGCCCAATGTTATCTGAATTGATAAATAGCATTTTTTTCTGATACGCAACAAAAGAGCCACATTTGTACCACGAAATAATAATGAAAGTTTTAAACCATATAAAAACATAAAACTACAGCAACAGTAATGCACAACAATTCAGCTATGATACGGGATTGAATCTTAGCACCCGAAGTAAGAAGACTTCGCATCGCATGTGGCCCAATCTATTAATGTGTTAGAAAGAAAAAGCTTCCTTCGTCTATTAACATGTTTCAAATTCATATTTACATCTTTCAGAATGGCCATGCTCTTTGCCATCGAGTTCATTTTAGAGACAGATGTTTTTTTTTTCTAAATCAGTTCAAAAATTGCAATAGCCACCCAACTATCACATCTAAATACAGTTAGAAATATTACAAGATGATATTGAAATAGAAAGTCAGTTTAAAGATTTGAAGCAATAAATTAAAATCGATTAAATCTGCATTTCATGTTGGTATCATTTAATTCCAATGAAAGACCTTGACAAACATGCATGTAGTATGCCTAAGTGACGCGCATAATTAATAGTAATAATTAGTACATAATTAATAGTAATAATAATAATAATAATAATAATGAAGAAATTGTAAGAAAACGAGGTAAGAAGAAACAAAATGTTTTCCCATTAAATACTAATAAACGTATTGCATGAAAGTGTAAAATAAACTGATTAATATAAAATGTTTCGCATTTTGTAACTTATACCAATTATTTTCTTTTGAATTTGGAAACTATTTATAGTTTACAAGACTTATATACATAAAAAACATTTTCTGTATTTCTTTACAGTTTCCTTCCATTTGCTGCTGCATAACATTTGCAATAATATTGCTATTTTAATTTTTAAAATATTTGAGTTCTGTGTAAATTTAAACACGTGTATTGTGTATAGCTTCTTTCTTCGTATTATTTATGCACCATACAAAATAGTATATATATCCATTTTTTTATATTTATAAACGCTTATGCATTGTTGTTAAAAAGTAAACGAATAAGCATGTATTTTTTTATTTCTAAAAAATTGTTGAGCTCGAACTGTAAAGTATAAGGCTAATTAATAATGCAACAGCACTGTTGGCGTCTTTCCTTTAGCGTTATGTGACGAAATTAAATGTTACATAAGTGTGAAATATATAAGAAATTGGGAAGCAAAAAAGTCAATTCCGTATTACATACAACCAGAGTGCAAGCATTCATCACTGCCACATAACATTTGATAGAAGGCTCAATGCAAATCAGACAAGGAAGAAGTTTGCAGCTAACCTGATGTGGAAAGGCGTATGGCAAGTATACATAACTTGAAAATCTTGGTTTGAATAGAATTTTTTAGGCACTAAGAAGCGTAAATAAGATTGTACATAACTAAAGGTATACATTTATGCAAAACATAAAGCTAAAAGTTGGAAGTTAATTCATTAAAAGTAACAAATGTGCAAGAAACTAGGTTTTGAAAATTGTAAAATTACGTAAAAATATTCCTTTTCATCGTTACTCAGTGACTTGAGACACCGAACCAGAAATGACATACAAAGACATTAAATCCCCGCCCCCCTCTCTAAAATCAGTCTCTCGTCATTACTGCTGAGATTATTTCAGCAGCTATCTTTGAAAACTGCCTTCTACACGTCTATTTTATGCTGACTTACTCTGTTTGAACATTAAAACTGAAAGAGTACTTCGTTCAAATTGTCTGCTGTGATTGCTCTCTTCATGCCATTTATTCCCCCGACACCTTAAGCAATTTCGAATCAAGAGATTCCCAGTTTCTCTCTAGATATCTTTGCTTAACAGTATACACGGAAATCCAATTTAGAGACACCGCACCCTTCGAAAATTACTCCACATATCTTTCTGTTCCATTACTGTAATAGAAGATGCTGAGTAAAGTTTATAAATAATAAAAATAGGCAGATTTTCATAATTTAAAATCTAATTAAAAATAAAGTTAAATAAGGATATTCATTTCTTAAGTATCTCCTTCTTTATAAGAAGGAAAGAGCTGTTTCATTACAGCTGCAGAGCTTTAAGTTATTTTTTATTGATACTGAAGCTAGATTCAGAGGCAAACAACGGTGTTCTATCAGAATTGCTTGTTTATAAGCCTGTACTTCTCAAACGTTACAGTATAACTACCCATTTTTAACTACAGTTTATTGCAATACACAAGTTTATTATAACTCTGAATAAAAGACAAAGAAAAGTACTTTGTGCATATAATGAAAAAGCAATGCATAAATCGATGCAAACATAGTTAGTTAATTAATCATTATAACTGAATTAACAATAATGTTTGTGAGGTTTATCTATTTATTTTTAAATAATAGTTCATTTTAAATTGAAAATCCTTTCCTATCATTCTGTTTTCACCTACGCCTTTCATGGACTTGACGTTAGCGGCGTTGATGTGGCCTTTAGGCTTGTCTCGCCGGTTACTTTAGACCAGAACTCTTCCTGCACGTTAAAGTATTCTGTGAGCCGTTACGCTGACCTACACACCTTGATATTGTTATTGTTACGTATTTCTGCAAGCCAGAAGTGTTCGCTTCTTGTAACCCAAGTTGGGTCATTTGTTAATTTTATGATTGAATAAAGAGTCTCATATACACTTCTGATCTTTGTTTAGTTTCACAAAGTTAGACGATAATTCTTCAAACGAACTTTTTAAACTTTATGTTCCCAAAGCGTCATAGACTTTACGTGTCAAACAGCTGTTAACAATTTTAAAAGCAAAATAAAATTTTGAAATTTCAAAACCCACAAAATTTAGTTTTGACTTAGCTCTGGGTTGCGATCCACACTCGAAAATCTCAGTTCTCAGTAACCAACGTGTAGTGAACATTCGCGTTCGTAAATACAATTGATTTAAATTGAAAGGAGATTCAACGAAAATATGAACTCATGCTGAATTATTAGGCAGAATGAATTTCATTTCAGCCAGGAGAAAAGAGAGCATAACGGTTTTCAAAAGGTATACTCCTTCATTGAATAAAATAGGCAAAGGTGTGCCACAGTTATTTTTAAAATTTTAAAGCTTACTAAACCTGTTACTACCCTCTATCATAAAAAATCAGGAAATGATACGAAACTTTCATAAAACATTTTACACGTCATATGTAATGATCCTCCTTTTTAAGAAGAAAAGAGCTGTTTCATTACAACTGCAGAGCTTTAAGTTATTTTTTATCGATACTGAAGCTAGATTCAGAGGCAAACAACGATGTTCTATCATTTGCTTGTTTATAAGCATGTGCTTCTTAAACGTTATAGCATAACTACCCATTTTTTTAATTACAGTTTATTGCAATACACAAATTTATAATAACTCTGAATAAAAGGAAAAGAAAAGTACTCTGCGCATATAACGGAAGAGCAATGAATAACATATGACATGTGAAATGTCATATGTAATGACATTTTACATGTCATACGTAACGCCTGTTTGTAAAAATGGCAAGTACATTAACTAAGATATATGGATTTATTTTTTTAAATTTCAATACTTTTGCATGTTTCTTTCTTATAACATGCAGGGAATTCGTAAAAATGTAATGAATCCTGTAGGGTTATTAGGCTTTTTTGGAAGCAGAAGAATGAACAACGCCTTCGCCGGGAATCGAACCACGGACCTCTTGGGTACGCGTCGGTTACGTGTGCTGACGACTACACCACGAAGGTACGCGATGAAGGCGGGAGATATACCATATAAACCTATAGGAAACGTGACAACGCTTAAGCGAAACAATAAATTTGGAAATTTATAATGAATATTCGATAAAATATGAGTTATTAAAGAAAACAGTTTTTAACTGTGAATGCGCGGATTATATCTTCTTTTTTTCTTTCATAAATTGACACCTTATACGGGTTATCATTATAAAAATTTCAAGATTTTTATATATGGTTTGAACAGATTTTTAACGTACAAGAACTCATGAATTACATTGCACTAGTAATAGGAGAGTAATATTGTCAGTTTCAGACACATATATTTTACTTGCCAACATTTTCTGAAACATGCCTGAAAATTTTGAATGAAAAAAGGAATTTGCAGCTCACAGTGAATATTTAACTTATTGTCCTTTATTTTAAATTTCCGTATGTCGATATTTAAGGTATCCTTCATATTAAAAAACTTCAAGTGGGCTCTGTGATGCTTCAAATTACATATTTACTTAGAAATACATTTAAGAGGAAGAGAAGAGTATAATGTGAGCTTTAGGCATTTATGTGTCGGAGCGTTTGTGCATAAGAACCAATACACTACCCAAGAAATGAAATGAGGTGAATATCAGTTTAAGAGAATACTGAACTCATAAGTATATGTTTAAAAATCTGTGGATTTTTAGAAAGTATCTATTAATACGTTTTCCTGTTTTGTTTTGAGTTTATTCGCTATCAATAAAGGTATTTTACTACGCAAGTAATGAGCTTAAAATACTCAGCTTACATTTTCACCCTATAATAGGACTTTGAAAAATTGATTTAAGAAGTTTTTGTTTCCTTTCTTTTTTGTTTCATTTCCATAAAGGGATATCATTGCTCAGAATCCTTCATCAATGAAACGCTGCTCCTTCCATTTATGAGACTTAGGCAAGGAAAAGCTACGTTTCAAGAAACAACAACTAGCATGTCTCGAAATGGCATCATTGAACAAAAAATTATCGAAAACCGAATTTCATTTTAATGCGAAGACATCTCCTCGTCATTTGTAACATTGAAGTTCTTGTCCAATGTTCGAATCGATGAAACTAAGTTCATCATTAGCAGAACTTTATGTAAGTTCTTTTGTCTGGATAAATTTTCCAAGGAACATTGATCAGGAGGGGAACTCTTGATGACAGTATCTGATTGACTGCAAGAAAGGAGGGGCTCTGCTAGAAAGAGATCGTTTTGATTGTCCGACAAAAAAAAGTTAGCGAGTATTCAAGGTTATTGAAGATGTTATGTACTCTCCCTTGCTTCTATAAACTTCGAAGAGCAATTCGGAATTTAGTTGAATCCAATGCAATAAGATGTTTTATAGATATGATATTTTTTCAAAGACAAATTCTTTTATAAATACCAATTAGATCCGAAAACATACAGACAGAGTTCAAGTAAAGAGTGTCTTGAAATATTTAATCCAAAAATTACATTGTACCCTTTTCCGGATCATTTCTATATGCAGAGGGAACTACTGGTTAGATAAGAAGGAAGGCACTATAAAATTCCTCAAACAGTACACACTTAATCTTACATAATATCATCTCATACCACATGATATGATAATAATAATTATGATCCTAAAGGCTGTTATTAGGATTTAACAAATAATAGTTTTCCTAACATGTTGTTCAAAATTCACGCAGTGCATTCATTGAACGAAATTTTATCACTTAATTATTAATATCGATTACTTTTGACAAAATACAATCGATTAATATGGATTAATTGCTCATAATCAGCTGATGATTTCATCTCTAGCAAATAAAGGTTCATGCTTATTTAGAGAATATGAATAATGCTCTCACTATAAGTTTTAGGACTTGAGTACACAACTGTGAAAAAAATATCTTTTTTCCTTAAAAGGTTACTTTTTTCAACAAAAAAATCGTTATATTTTGTCATCATCTACATTAATGAAGATAAGCTTATTTAGTCGAAATGTGCAACGAATGTTTTTTCTAACTTTACTAAGAGTGATAATATCATTAGATTTCGATTACGCTTTTCGTTAAACTATAAGCAATGCGTAAATAAAACCATTTCATTACCTTGATACTTCAAGCTCTAAAATAGGTTCTGTTACTTGCGCATGACAAAGCAGACGAAGGCTATCTGTCTATAGAAAGAGATGCCTCAATGGATGACTTTCTAGGAGAAACCGACTCATAATTCCCGCTACACTTAAGGAAAATCACGAAAAAACAACTGATTCGCCTGAGGTCGAACACAGATAGAACTCTCAGTATTCAGCTGTCTTAACCACTCGGCCACTGATGAGACGGCAATAAAAATAACTACTCTCTTCGAATGAAGACTACTATACGTTGAATGATATTAACCTATCTCCGCAAATTCATTAAATTTGTCTTCTACTAAATTCCATCTGTATTAGGTTTTTTAAATACCCTGTATAGCATTTGCTCTTAAATTTGAATTTCGCAATGTTAATTTAAATGTATTAGATTGCATTAGAAATGTATTAGAAATTGCCAATGTATTAGAAACCTTTGAGATTTTCATTTGAATGCATGCTAGGGACGAAGTATGCAAATTTTTTATAACGTAGGTTAAATGTGGTTAGACTTCTAGTATAAGTAAGGTGAAAGAGTGCTTTTCACGATGAATAAAATAAAATGGGAAAAAACGATAGATCTTTTACTATTTTAAAAGAGCTTACTGTTGGTGCCCGTTTAGCAGGGGCCTTGATTTCGAAGACAACAAATCTCACTGGGTTCTCAAAAGCAGCCATATCAAAGATTTTCAAAAACTGGAATCAAAACCCACAGTCCTTCTCTAGAAGACGGAACAGCGGTTAGAGCACAGTTTTTCAAGAGCTGATCGGCGTCGTCTTCGACGAATTATACGGTAGAAGAGGGACTCCTATGGGCTTCAACTGGCACAGATCATCAACCAAGGCTCTTCCCAACACATTTCTGCTCGAACCATGTACAGAGAATTGCAAACTATATATAGGAATGCATAGTCGGCTTCCTGTGAGAAAACTACTCATTTCTGCCCGACATACAAGATTTCGTTTGCAGTGGTAAAGGGAAAGAAGAAACTGGGCATCTGAAGATTGGAAACGGGTAATGGGGTCCTATGAATCACGCTACACCTTATTTTGCACTGATGGAAGACGTCAAATTTGGTGAAACTCCATAAAGCCATCTTGCCTTACTCGCACTGTCTAAGGATCTGGTGGGAGTATCATGATATGGGTCCTGTTCTGCTGGCATGGAAGTTTTGTCCTGCTATTCCTCGAGGGTAAACAAACAGTCATGGGATACCTAGATATACTGTCAGATCAAGTGCATCCTGCAATATTGCATTTTTACCTTGATGGCGACGGATACTTCAGGGATCATAATGCAACTGTAAATCGTGTCAGAAGTGTTTAAAATTGGTTCGCTAAACATCAATCTGACTTCCAATACCTTCCCTGGCAACCACGTAATCCGAATCTTAACCCCATAGAAAATGTTTGGGATATGGCGGAAAGACGCATCCGACGACACTCTCCTCTTCCACCAAATTTACAAGCTTTAAAAGGCTACATAGCCAATGCATGGTATTCTCTGTACGTAAATGAATTTCAGAAGCATTTGGACTCGATACCCAAATGAATCAGAAAAATATCCAATAAAATAATAAATATTCCAATAAAATATTAATCTTGGGTTTCTAATTCATTGGCTAGTGTGTGTACATGAGCATTGCTGAAAAGTATAACTCTGGATCAACACTTCCTATTACGTATAGCACAGTTTATTTCGAGCTATCAAGAGGTCGATAATAAAATCAGCCAATTATCTATATATAGTTTGTAGCAGGAGAGTTAAATTTGGGAGGAAACATCTGGAGCATTTAGTGACGATTGCAAATACTTCAGAAACTCTGATGCTTGCTGATGACGTATTTTGAAATAACAGATTTTATCAAAGCATACATAACATTATATTAAATCTTAATATTTGTATTTGCATATGAGGGAAGCCCACTTCTGTATCATATGTTTCAAACTGAACTGGTAGTGGTCTATCAGACAGCGACTAGAACGATGTGAACTACGCACTGTTTTTGAATGCAAAGCTATTATCTCTAATCTATGTCTTAATATGCCTTTCAAACCAATTCATTCCGTTTTATGATAATCAAAACTAAAAGTGGCTCGTATGGCCCACTATTGGTTCACTAACGACATATTGCTAAAACAATCCAGATTTAATTTTGTTGATACCTTTATTCTTGCAGAACTATGGCTGAAAAAAGGAACAAACTACGCAGAAGAAGAATCTGATAAAAGCAATAACAGAATTTAAGAAATATAATACTGTTCGTTTAGTAGTAGTTATAGCAAAATGGTAGCGGATCAGTTTTTCAAAAGAAAAGAAACAAAATTATTGCTCATGTACTTTGTTTTAGGAGCTCAAGAGTATAGCATTGTTCTATGGAGCAAAACTGTATTACATTTTAAGTTATTTGCTTCCAAAGAAACATTGATACACAGTATAGCACAAATGGAAAAAGAAGATTATAATTCATTTAATAGTAAACAAACTTTTCGGGACGAAATAATATGAGAAAACTTTAAGTTCGTTCGGGTTTAAAGTGCAGGTACGACAAACTTTAGTTACGCCAAGGAATATCACAAAAAGTATGAAAAATTGTTTTTTGCAGATTGGCTCTTACTTAAAGTGCAGTTAATGTGAAGATGCTTCATTTGATGCATAGAAATATTTTCCTTTGTGATGATAGTCTTTTCTTTATAAATTTCAAGCTCTAATTCAGCAAACTAAGATTATTAAATATTTTGTTATTCCTACAGATCCAATAACGGACAGGAGGGATAAGACTAAGCACGCATGGGTGGGATAAGTGTATGAATATATGTTTATGAAACTAGAACAAACAACCACATAAAAGAGTGTTGTGCTATAAGTTATCTCACTTGTCTGAGCGTAACGTCAGAACAAGCCCATCATCATAGCATTTCATCATAGCAAAGAGAGCAAGACTGCGTCTGTCGTTGAGAAAGAGCCTTGTGCACCATACAGGTGGCAAAATGACTCAGTTCCGCTCCCAAGTTTGATGGAGAGTATCCCAAGGAGGAGATAGATCCGATGATCTCCCATCCCTCTCCGCCTACCACAACCTCTAGAGAGGACTTTCTTTTCGCCATATATTTAGAATGCCTCATGCCGCAGAGGCACTGTACATTTACAAACATACATGCCTTCTCCGGGATCCGAACCCGGGACCTTCGGTACCTCAGTAGGTTCCCCTAACAACTATACCGTCTGGGCGGCCCTATAAAATTTCATTCATTAGAAAGATCCATTATTAACAAACTGGCACCATTTCACAAGAAGCTTAAAATTTCCCCCTCCCACACCGGGAACAATAGATTTGCAAACATGTATGCACTGCTTAAATTCATAAAAATTTTATCCAATTTCGCTTTATTGCTAATGGAACCAGCAATCATAAGAAAGCCACAGAAATTTCTTCTCCTAAACGGCTAAAACAAATCTATCAACTAATTCCCAGAAAAATTTACGAGGATAATAATGCTTGTTGGGCTATCAAACAATTATTGAAACAATAAAATCTAACTTTATCAATGACATGACCTGTTGCGATTTTGAGAAACTTTAAAAAACTGTCTTTTTAAGAAATTTATAGTAGCTGAAAATAATTGCCTAACGTTTTCCCATTATAAAAAGACAAAAACAGAAAGAAAACCTCTTTAACAACGCCATTAAATTCGTAAACAGTATGAAACAGCAAATTAATGAAATTCCCATTGGAATCAATTATTCAAATGACATCTGTAAGCTTTACCTTTTTACCAAAGAATATGAGTTTATGAATCACTTAAATGCTAGCACCCAAAAACATTTAAACTTACATTCAGATGCACTGATGATATTATTACCGTTAATAATGAGCGACTATTAGAAAAAGGATCATCTACCCACCCTGCCTTTAACTTAATAAAACCAATAAAGGATTATTGCCTGTTGATGTTCTGAATATTAATATAATACACTTCCAACAAATCACAGATTTTGATAAAAAAAGACATTCTGAATTCAGTACCAACGAACTTAAGCACTGGCACCTCATAATTTCTCATGAAGACTAACAGCATAATTAATTTGATACGTAAGATTAAAAACATTTGCACGAGAATTTCAGATTTTAAAAACGAATTACATTTTCTTACTTAACAACCAAATTCCATTTAATTTTATTAAGGAACACTTTCAAAAAATTAGCATTAATTACAGGCAATAAAAATATTAGTTGTGCAAAAAACTTCAACTTAAACCGAAAGGACGTTGTTTGCGGTTAAGGAACATATGCATAAATTCAAATATTTTTATCTGCAGCAAACTTCTGTAACTAACAATCCAATTTCTCTTCAAGCCAAATACGGAAACTTATTTGCTTTCCTAATTCTATTTTCTTTTTCTACCCTGCTTACAGCTTCCAGAGACTACTTTTTTAAAATTATTTATTTAAAATTAAATTTTCTAGTTTTTCTTTAAAAACGTTTTTTGCAATTCGCTGTGCATGCTAGAGTTCCGTTTTAGACACAAATTTCACGCAAACCAGCAATTTTATTTAAAATGTACTTCAAAAAGCAACCTTTAACTTTTGTGCTTCAGAATTTCCAAAATGGTACAAATGAAAACAGCAAGTCAAATTCTTTTCTCTACAATTGGCGTTAATTGGTTCTAAATTAATTAAATTTATATTAATTTTGATTAAGATTATTACCAGTTATAAAATTCTTTTACTATTCTTGTCTTTTATAATTTTCTTTTATTTTACAATTTTTAGAAAGATGAATTAGCAAATGAATTTTTATTATTGCAATTAATTTTTTCTTAAATATATTAAAATTCAGAGGCGTACGGCGTAGATCTGCGAAAGCTTTCAAAAAAAATTTCGATTATTAAATTCATATTAAAAATTTTTTGAAGCCGCATACAAAGCAGCCAACGTTTTTGGATGTTGAATTCTAACGAGAATAAATTGAAACTGCAATCAGCCATCCCCCCTAACGAATTCTGATTTCAAATCAATTAATTTTCGTTATTTAGTTTATTATTTCATTTTTCAGTACCAATTATTTCATTCTAAATGTTTAAATTTAACTAGAGAAATAATTTCTCTCTGTCAGTTCCTTTTCGACGTACCGTGGTTTATGACATGCATTTTATTTTTAAATGCAGTAAACCTTTGCCAAACGCGAACTTGCGAAACACGATTTTGCATATACACGTTATTTTAGCTCCTCAAAGCGAGGAGTTCCGTTATACGCGATGTACGGAAGAGCATCGGCGGCGTTGCGATATTCCTTTTTATGCGAGTTTGAAAATTCATCCATTAAAGGTCAAACATTGCTTAGAACAAATTTCTCCTAGTTCTCTATAATGCTCCAGGATATGGTGCTCAAGCTCTCACAACATCGCATCTCAAATGTGGAGGTTTTATATTCCTTCCACCAACTACCACTTCTAATCCAACCAATGGAGCAAGGAAACATAAAATTATTCAAAGATCAGGAATTTTTACATCACTATAAATAAAGAAAAGCACTTTACACTAATGGAATTTGAAAATGATTTAACATACGACACTGAATAGAAATTATTAAACTTGCAGGAAAACAAGTAAATTTATCAAAAATAAATACCTGCCAGAAGTTGCCAACAATTTTAAAGTGTTTCCATCCACTAAAAATGACGCCAAGAAAATTGCACAAGTTGCAAAAAGAACAGAAAGGCGAAAGATTTCCAAGTATGGAGATATAAAGACCTTATTTTATTCTAACCAATTATTTTTATTTCGACTTTCCTTTCCCTCCTGATTTCAGTTTCCTGCCGGAATGTAAATTTTAATGACGTAGTATGCAAAATCTAAGTGTGTTCAAAAGCAGTATTTAAGCTGAAGTTTCAAGAGTTCGTGAGGAGTAGTAGCGGAATTAGCTCCGAGTTTATGCTGTGTGTTTGAAATTAGCTCTCTGGTTGATCTTGGACACCCTTCCGGTTGTACTGATATTTTAGGCTAGTCTTTGCTATGTGCAGTCGGTTTAGCCTAAAACTCCAGTCATTAGCCAACCTAATTTATTGTAATTTACATTTTTATTTTAAGTTCAATTTAGTTTACGAGAAGTGATGGTGAATTGTGAGTACCTAGTGGTGCATCTTGTTACTTCAGTTCAAATAAAAGAGTTATTTTGTAAGGTTTATCCTAAGTTTATTAGCAGTTATTTTAAGCTTTGCTTCTGACCTATTTATTCTAATTTCAGCTTACTTCAGATAGCTTTAATTAAGCTTAATTTAGTTTAAATTCATAGTTATTTAAGTTCAAGCCCAAGTAGAGGCAAGTAGAGTTGTGTGATACTCCAAGTAGGAGTTTATTGTATTTATTGTAAAAAATAAAGGGTAATTAATCCTCCTTATGTCTTACGTGTTTTGCACACACTTAAGCGATTATTCGCTTGTTAGTGTTCGTGAAGTTCTAAGACAGAACTTTGGAATTAAATAAGTAAAACCCCACAGTTTAAACCTTCTTCCGTAAGCATCTGTTCTTCAAATACATAGCGAGAATTCGTTACTTCGCCTTTTACATAGGTTCTATAATTTATGCTTCCAAAAAGACAATAGACCTTATATGGAAAAAGGAAAAACTAAAGAATTAATCAAGAATGATGATCGTGAATGCCAAATGAAGAACTGGATGATCTTATAACACAAGCAGGCGCTGAAAGCAAGACTATCGGGGAAGATAATGAGCCTCTAACGTATATGAAGTAAAACTAATTGTTAAAATTAGCACAGGAAGTGTCTCATTTTGTAAAGGAGATGGACGTAACCGAAGAAAGAAGAGGATACTTTATGAGATGCATTGAAAATCTTTACACTATTTAGCGCGAAGTATTTAGTGAACTCTATCTAACACTGTCCCAAGCAAAACTCAACAGTCTTAATAAACATTTGCTTTATTTTCCCCTTTAAATTACAATAATATTTCGGTATGTATAAATTATACCCTTTTTATCTGAATTATAGCTAACCCGTTTTATACATAGAAAATTTACTATATTGAACGCGATTTTGCCGTACGCGCAATGTGTTATT
>KK118122.1:775860-799578 GCA_000611955.2 Stegodyphus mimosarum | reverse complement strand
TTTTTAGGAAATGGATCATACATTTATCTTTAGTTTAAATGCAAACTATTAATGCTGCATTTACACTTATCTAATTGTTAGTAAATTATACTCATATTTTTAGTTTAAACTCAAACACTAAATATATATATATATACATATATCTAAGATAAAAAAATATGAAAGCAAGCTTTTAAATTTAATTGGCTATAACCTCTTTTATTTTTTGATTAATTTGAGAACTTCATCTCTCTACCTTAAAAATAAAGCTGTAAGTCTAAACTGCGTCAGTGAAATTAATCATGCGATTCAACTTAACGCATAATGCAGATACCTCTTGCCCGATCAAATAATTATAAACCAAATGTTTTTAACTCGAACTGAAACTTTTGACTTCCTCCTTTCTTCGTCTGAATTGTATGTTAATTTTTCGCTTTAGCTTTCAGCCTGGTAAGATGCTTCTCACCCACGCTGCTGCTGCTTACTTGCTTAAGCTGACGTCGCACTTTAAAACCAGTGTAGATGGAAATTATTGCATTCAACTATGATTAAGAAATATCTTATATGCAAAAGGATGATTTGATATGCGTAAAAATAAAGACTGTGATACTTCAAGCTCAGTTGTGTTAAATGCATCATAATGCCTTTCCAGTCAGCCCTATCTACAGCAACTACTATCTTCATACAGCCATGACGAATATCGAAAGATGTTAAAAAGTACCAGATTCCTTCACCTAAGCATTAAAACATAACATATATACTACTTGTAAAAATGATATATATTACTTATAAAAATAAAAGACTTCTCTAAAAAATATGCTTATTGTTTAAAGTTTTCAACCAGCGCCTAATGGCATAATTATTTATGCTAATTATCTACTACTAACAGCAGATCTTGACTTATATGCATAGATTAGCTAGGGAAGCATACAAATTAGGCGACTGATAACATTTTGCGCATTGGCCACATGTTAGAAGTCGGGTTTGTAGTGTTGCTTAGAGTTAATGTCGTTTCTGAGCGTGATGAGTATTCCTTAGTTATTTTGAATGGCATTATTTAAGTGAAAAGAAAAATTGAGAGTTAATTGTTGGATTAGAAGACCGTTAAAAGTTACGTAAGATCTGAGTATCTCTCATAGTGTCTTATGAAGAATTTCGAACCGTTTATTAAAGCAGTGAATAAATTAGTGGATAACCTGCTCATTTGCAGCAATGAGCAACAATTGCGGCTGATGCTCATTTTATATCATGTTGGCCACAGGATTTCGAGAAGCTACTTCAAGACAGTAGGTTTCAAAACTTCATGCAGCAACAGGAATTCGAATCAGTCATTCTACTGCTGCAGGAGCGTTTCCCGAGACAGGAAGTTATACTAGAAAATCAATGTTTTTATTCCAGTCAGCTTAATTTCCATAGAATCCTGTTTAAGATGATATAGTTGACATGTTCAGCCGAACTAAGAGGAAAGGGACTGTGTACTTACAGAGTCCATCTTTAGTCTCAGCTGTGATTTTACATGTGTTTGGCTACGGAAAGAGCGAATAAAACTTAGTTTACTTTCTCTTATTCGTGAAAGGCATCGTTTCCATAGAAGCAGTTTCACGTTTTCGGGTGGAATAATCAGAAATGGAGGCACCGAGTTGCATAATTTTGGTGAAGGAGTGCTTTAGGGTGAATTGTTGGCCCAGATGTTCTGCTAATAACTGACAATGCTTCTCCGCCTGAAGCATTCAGATGTCAAATTCTTGCAGAAACAGAAACCATCACTCCTATGACTGGTCAGCTTACTCACTAGAATTCCACATGTTTGATTATATATAGGATGCCTAGGCAGCCAAATGACTGGAGTAGAAATCCACAAAACATAATCAACAATTTTGTAAATAAATGAATTTTCAAATAAATAACCATCTTGCTGTTTAAAGGCGATTCAGTTGTCTTATGGAATCGATTCAGTACACAGCAACAATTGCTATATAGTATCGGTAAATTATGTTATTAGTCATTAGATTACATTTCTATATAAAGTCGATTCAGGTGTGAATTTGCAAAGGGTGCCAGGTGGTTGATAGCTGTGGCTAAGACCTTTTTATTCTTCACTTAAAGTATGTAATACCGTTAAATGTACCTAATCATCGTAAATATAGCATGTGCCTTTAATATTTGGTTATTTTAGGTTGGCTGAATGTATCAAAACTCAAGAGGGCAACTTTAGATTTAGAAGAAATTCACAGGCTGAAACCCATAGAATAAAGTAAAATAAGAACAATGAAGGACGCACTAATATAAAAAGTAAATTTGAGCATAGAATTTAAAATAAAAGAAAAAGGAGATAATCGAAAAGGAAAGCGCGAGAGATAAAGGAGTCCTCCAAAAATATTAACATCGGCTTCTGAATGTTTTACACTATATTGGTAGATAAAATACAAACGGGATAATATACAAGCAGCATTTTCTTGAACACTGATATATCTACAACAGTTACATTACGGTATATATAACTGAGCAGCAGGCAGTTGCTCATGTAAGAGCACCATTTGTAAATGGGACTCATATGGAGAGTAAATATTTATATGATTCTTGCTCTGCGCGTATTTTAAAATAAGTTGCTGTATATTTTGCAATTAAATTCATATCTAGGATATGCCAGAGAAAGGTTAAAAAATATAGTAAGTCATTCAGTGCTATATAAGCTATAAAATCCAATTCGGATACCCAGAATCCAATAGTAGTTGGGGTTCTAAATCTAAATCTAAATGTTAGGAGCCGTGAGCACCAGATTCTTTATTGCTGAGTTACCGGACATTTAGGGATAAAAGTAATTGAGCTGGCCGTCACAGAAAAGTTTGCTGAGCGATCGTACGGTTTGCATGTCCCTTTCAAATTTATCAGTAAGGTCATCAGAGTCCAGAATCCCGAATAAATGACAGCTGTTCTGGAATGCCCCGCTTCATAATACGTTTAAACATAAATTAGAGTATCGGGAGCCTTCCAGAAATCAGGTGGAGGAAGTAGACAGTGAGTCGTTGTGGTCACCTGTTGTTTCATCTTGTTTCAGCAAAGTCCACACTTTGAGAGATTTCGGCAGAAGTACTTCAATAGCTGTGACTTACCTATTGACCATTAAGGGGACTCGGTAATTAAAAATTGATGAAATTACCGATTTTTCATTTTTTTTGCTAGAAAATTACTTTAATACCCTTACTACACTGAAGAGAAATTTTGAAATGATCTGACGGTAATAAATGGTATAAAGTACTTTTAAACATTTTGACAGCCCTTTAAATGTCACGCCCCCTCAGTTTTTATTTTTTTTAACTTCTTAAATTTTTCAGTAAGTTATTAAAAATCAGTGTAAATGAAATGGAGAGTAATTAAATATGACTGCAAGTATCAGGAAACTCTGTTTATGTTTATAAACTCATTTGTTTAAATACAACGTGAAGCTGGGAAAAAATTTCTTCACCTTTAAAACGGCAAGGTTACATATATATATTGAGCTCAGCAAATATTTCTATGCGTATTATCTGTCAACTTTGCTATGCTTCTTCAAAAATTGAAATTATTTGTGATGCGATTCGAACAGAAAGAAGTGGTGTAACGAAAATGATCAAGTTCCTGACTGTAGCATTAGCAAAATAGTGCTGGAACAAACATTAACTTTTTAATTAATTAAAATACACCTAAATTATTTTAAAATGCAATTTGTATGCGAGGAGAGATGGCTAAAAGAAGAAAGGAAATCACATATACTGCTGAGTGGTTTTAAATACAATGTTTTATATTTGTTAAAATTTTAACTTTCGCTGTTTGAAAACATGAATGAAATGAGAAATTAATATTATTAATATTAATTATAAGTGTTTCAAAAAATATATTATAATTGATTCATGTAATGAAATTGTTTTGAACATGTATTAAAGAACAAAAACAGGTAAAGAAAAATTATACTTGTATTTTAGGATTTTTTTTCACTATTTCTAGCCAGATGAGGTTTTAAACAAAAGCTTGTAATTTATGTTTATGATAACCAATTAAACGTTACTAGGTTTTGTTTTATATACATATGTATTGAAATTCAGTAATAAAATTTTTAAGAAATTTGAAATGATTTAGTGACCATTTAGACAGTTTACGTTCTTTAAACTGCTTTTCTCAGTTTTCCTTTTTTCAGTATATTCTTTTACTTAAAGTCCTAAAACTTCTACAGATATAGACTAAATTATTTAATATTTTTACTGCCTATTTAAAATTATATTCTTAATAGAAACAGGGATGCATTTTGCAAAATAGTGGACAGAAAAATTATTGGAAGTGAAAATATGATTGAGATCAATTTTTTTTTTTAAGTTTTGACATAAAAATGTGCTTTTTATTTTCTTTCTTGGAAACTAGTTGATTAATTGCAAAATCTATCCTTAAAGTTATTAAGACCACTCTAACATATGCATTAAAAAAATTGGGGTAAAAACATTCAAAATTGTAGGAGAAGAAAGAATTTTAATTCTTAAATTTTTTGAAAAAAAATTTAAATTTAAAGAAAAATTACTAGCAAAAAATGTTTTACAGCTTAAAATCATATTGTCTTATAAAACCACTTAATATTATTCAGAGAAAACAGATGAAACTTTTTAAATAAAAAATATCATTCGAAAGGTACCAAAGAAGTCACTTTACATTTTGCTTCTTGGCCAAAGAAATACTTATTTCTATCATTTAATATGATCTGATTTCAAAGTAGTTTATTCCATCTTAATACTGTAGATGTAATGATTCATGATTTTATCTGTTTTCTATCTGAACTCAACTTCTGACTTCGTGTATCTGTTCTTTTTAACAGTAATAAATATTCATCAGTGTATTATTTTAATTGGTTTTATGAGTCTTCTTTTACTTCTGAACAAAGTCAAATGAATTTAACATGTGTTTTGCGCATTATAGTCTTTTTAGGTGGCATTTAATTCGCCACTACAATATACATGAATTAGGTGAGGTCCTGCAGGTGGAGGTTATGTTGTAACCAAGATATTTTAAATTATTTACTTTGTAGTTTTAATATTTCTGTAAGTGTTTAATAGATATAACTGTCTTAAATACACTCATATCCATAAATTAAAAATAATTGGGAGTCACGCGGAAATAGAACTCTAAAATAAATATATCACCTGTAAAATCACTACACACATCTTCAAGAATCACATGCAAATTTCAAGAAGTAACCAGATGACACCGATGGTACGTCACAATGACGAGAGTGATATATAAGGAATACCGGAAAAGAAGTAAAATTTTTCACAGGCTCTTTATAAGCATTTCAGAGCAATAACCGAATAGTTATGACACAAAGGACGCATTTGCATGATTTTTTACGTGGTAGAATTATCTGCCGTCTGGAATGTGGGGGTACCCAACTGGAAGTATCAGACGAACTTGGAATTGTCCAGAGTGTCATCTCCAGGCTTTGGCAACGATTCCAAGATGATAGTAATGTGAGTAGACGTTACAGCGCACGTCACCTCAGAGTTACAACGCTGAATGAGGACCGGTATTTCGCAATTAATGGAAACAGAAACAGGCGGAGCACAGACTCAGACCTGTCTCGTCAGCTCTCTTCAGCCACTGGTACGACAATTTCAAGGCAAACCGTGTACAGACGCTTAGGGCAGATTGGTTTATATGCTCGGAGACCTGTCAGATGCGTTCCCCTCACTGTCGCCTTCTGTTAGACTGGAGTAGAGAGCATGCATTATGGACACCGCAACGGTGGACTTGTGGGTTGTTTTCCGACGAGTTCAGGTTTAGCTTGCAGTCTGCTTCTCGCCGGACTTTCATATGGAGAGCTCCAGGTACCCGTTACCACCAAGAAAACATCATTGAACGACACCGTTATGGTGGTGCAGGAGTGCTCGTTTGGGGTGGAATTATTCTGGTTTCCAGAACTGACCTGCATGTTCAAATTGGAACTATGACAAGTCAATGGGACGTCATTCTGGAACAACATGTACGTTTGTTTCGGGGCGCCATGGGCGCACAATTTGTGTTTATGGATGAGAACACCCGTCCTCACCGTGCAAACATCGTAAGCGAATGCCTTCAATCGGAGGATATCACCTGTATGGACTGGCCAGCATTCTCACCGGACTTGAATCCAGTAGAGCACGTGAGGGACATGCTTTTCTGACGAGTTGCACAGCCTGTCAACCTGCTCCTACATGTCTACTAGAACTTCGGAGAGCGTTGCTTTTTGAGTGGTGAAATATCCCCCAAAATCAGATCGATAATTTGATACTCAGCACGCCTAGGCGTTGTACGGACTGTATTGCATCGTCTGGGAGACATACAATGTTTTAACAATCATACCAACCATGTAATATTGTTTTTTTGTAAATAGGTTTTTTTTTTTGTAATTTGCTCGAGGGAGAAAAATCGCTAATTTTTTTAATACTGTCAAACATATAGCATCTTTTTTTGCTCTTTACCTTTTGTTTAATAAATAAGCTTTACAAATAAATCAAATTTGTTTTGCTTCTAACTCTTCGTTTGCCTGATTTTGCATTATCCTTAATTTATGGACATGAGTGTATATCATGTCCTTCTAAAGTACGTTTAATAATGTATTAATTTGGTTACAGCAAACTGAATTTGCGTAAAAGTACTATTTTAAAACCTCTAAAGCAAAATATCTAAAATTTTCTCTAAAATGTTTGCAAGATAAGGCTTTATTTTTAAAAATTGATGGTTAAACTGGTAAACCGTAGCTTATAACAATGATAAAATCAAAATTGGAAAACTAATAAATACTTGAGGATAATTCTGAATTTTATGGCAAGAAAAAAAGTTTTAAATTTAAATATAGTTAAAAAGAAATTTTAGAAGATCATTTATACATTTCTTTTCATATAATCTGGCTTGATCATGTTTTGGAGGATTATTTAATATGTTAAAAGAACTTAATGACTTTCTCGAACATTTGTTTTTATGTTACTTGTTTTAAAAAACGTACGTTAAAAATATTCTTTTGCAGATCCTATAATTAGATACTTTTTTTAACAAGACAATGTTCGAAGAGAACTTAATGTCAGAAGTTCATTCTAAATTTTCGATTCTTTTGGGTACAATATCTCATTTTTTTTCCAAAATCAAGTCTAATGAGAAAGTGACAAGCTAAGGCAAACGTTTACAATAACAGCCAATTATATGCATCAAACTCCCATTGATTAAGTCATTAAATCCTTACAAACTCAACTGTCAAGAAAATTCATTAGTTTTTTAACTCTGAAGAAGATTAATTTCGATGAAAAAATACACAGAGGGACAAAATCGGTGAAGAGACTTCCGCCCCCAAGAGGCAAAACCATTAACAAGATAAACGCATCACGGATTGCAATTAAGAAACTAGCGAAAATTTTTACCTTCATGGGAGCTGAAACCTCGTGACAGAGCCTTAGCAGAATGTTTTTTCTTCGGGGGGGTTGGGGAAGTCAGATCCTTCTTTCTGTTTAAGAATTCATTACAAAGGAATTTCATTGGAATAGTTTCCATTAGGAGGGGGAACCGCTGTTGTCACTCACATAACACCACTGTTAGGCCAATGATACCACACACCTTTACCTGAAGGAAACTCTCATTTAACTGCACTTTTTATTTTGAGAAATAAAACGATAGAATGTAAATAATGTGAGACAAACCATTGCGCGATCATTGACAAGAAATATTAGGCAGATTTAATTTATCAATATTGCAATATAATAAGTATATACTGAGTGAAAAGGAAACTCTTATTTACGAATCGCGTTAAACGTTTTTTTCCTAATTCTAATTCAAGCTGAATAAGTGCATATGAAATTCTTAACTCACCGAAGTGAAAGATTTTTTATCACAGCAATTCGTTTAATGTAGTACAACAAAAAATTGAGGAAAATAATTTCATCAAACCTCTGCAATCTAGAAGAAATGTGACACTTGCCATCATCTTTCGGTTTATGACCTTTTCTTATCTATCCATCAACGTAACTAAAGTAATGAGGCCTCAAAAGGCAATGTTTGAATACTGAATTCAGGGACAGTTTCATCCCAGATTCAACGTCTAGTCGCAGAAGAGACTGAACACATAACTGCTTTTGGAGTTTTTACACAATACCTGGTACAAATTACTCAGCCTTCGTCTTAAGTGAATACTTTTATGGTATAATTATCCCATATGTTAGAAAATATAATATATTTGTATACTTATAGACCTTAAGTCCTAATGTTTCACATGTGTACTGTCACGAGATACCAAATGCTGCATAAATAATGCAAACTCAGAACGCGCAATATATGTGTATAAATTTAAACTTTATCATTTTCAGAGGTAAGTAATAACGAAGAAAGAAATACTTCTCAAAAACGCCCGCTTTTTCATGAGCTTAAATTTGTTATGGTCAGTTTCTTTTCTAAGGAATTCCAAACTTTCATATGTCTCTTCTGAACTAGAGTACATTATCTTGACTTATGCATAGCTGGCTCTCATTATTTACAGCACTTCCGTATGTTTGTGCTCCAACACTTTTCGTCTTTAACCACCTCGTCGTTCTGGGATTATATTGCTCGCATCTAACAAATAAAGTCCTCAGAACTGAATAGCAGCAATTTAATGGTAGATGTGTATGTTAAATTAGTTATAATTTAGACTTAAGGATCCAAGCCTAAATTACTGTTGTAACATTCAATGGGATGTATCTATACCTTATTTTAACATGCACCATTATTTAATACCTTTGGGACCCAAAGAAGCAACTCGCCAATATACTCAGACGTACATATCCGTGACGTAATTTGTACTCGTAATATCTCAAAAATAATTAATTTTAGCATAAAGAACCACAAGACAATATCCTTGACTTTCCAGATTATTCTACACTTCCTCTGAAGACATCATACATGATAGAATATTGTATTCAACGGTATTTATTTAAGCAAAGACTTCAGACGAACTGTCGGTCGGTGCTTCGTAATACGCATAACTCCATATGATTGCGTTATCATCCATATCTAAAAAATTATTCATTTCTAGAATAAACAAGGTTTAACGTAAAATCACTAATCATTTGTTACAAAATCAAATACTTTTTAAGCCGCGAAGGTTAAAGCACTAAATATGATCTACTAAGCTGGAAACGACTCGACAGTAAACTGAGCAGTATTAAATCTTACTTGACAACGATAAGCTAAACCAATTACTCCCAATACGTTCGCTTAAAATTTAATTCCATCAAGCTTTAAAGTTTGGAGCCGAAGGATATAAACATGTTACACTGCAGAACACGAAATAAAATTTGATCGCCGGATCTTTTTTCAACGCCATAAAATATCGGAAAAAGTATCGAAAGAGAATTTTTTATTGCTAGCTTTACGTAACGGATTTTTTATACCGTATTAGAAGCGGCTATTATTTTAGCTTTCCGTTATTAATCATTTGAGAGTTTTTTCTACTGTATATAAGCGGAATCGGCGGACAAACGTGAAGAGTGATGAATTTTTGAAATATTACTGCAATAAGAAAAGACATTATCGAAGTTTGGACAAAATGATGAATAGACCGTTGCGCTCCTTCTTCGATGCCGTCCTTAAGAAACAACATTCGTGAAATGGTTCTTCTTTGTGTCTCCTTTCGCGAACGGCCAACTGACTTTCTTCATTTTTTTTCATCAAATTTTGTATTTCAAGTTAGAGCATTTTGAAACTTAGAAGGACCTGATATATGCGATTTTGAACAAATAAATACGAGCATCTTCTTCCCTTTAGTGTTTTGCTTCAAAAAATTCCTCTCCACGTTGAATGACATTACGGGTTTTTAAACTTTTTATTAATAATAACAAACATCCATAGCCACGGAATAAGATTTAATCAAATTTTAAAAGGATCGGTCCTAGAGAAATTCTATAGTTTTTACGAGAAGAATTAATCAAATTTGATTTTACACCAAGTCCTCATTTGTGCAATTAATTTGAGATGTATTTAAAAATATCACACTTTTCCAATGATGGCAAACTGCTTAAATAAACTCGCTTACAAAAGAAAAATATATTAAAGAACCTTTGAATGTATCCTAATATACATAAGTTAAAAATGTGTGTTATGAAAACTGAGATTTTTTCAGATGAAGTGGATGCATAAATATTGAACGCGGATGACGATCTTGAAAACGCCCTGTGCCAGATTCAGGCTTATATAGGTTGTGCGAAGTACTTAGCAATGAAGCTGGTCGAAATGACGCATGCAGGCAAAATGTAATAGTGTAACGAGTTAGTAAGTTTAAATACATATATATGTAATGTTTTCTTCTAGTTTGTAAATATTCGATTTTTCTTTGGAGAACTTTTTGTTTTCGTTTTAACGAGAACGGTGTTATACCGTGGGTTTTCTTCCGGTTGCGTCATCTGAATTCTTTTAAAAAGCACTGCTTACGGACAATGATATGGATTTAAAATGTTTCATCATTTTGGCCTCACAGATTAAGAGCAAAATTAAAGACAAAATCTGAGAATGGATAAAAAATAAGGATACTCCTGGAATCTGAAGGACTTCATTCCTTAGAAGAAAGGGAGTGTTAAAAAGAACTTTTTCGTTGAAACATTATAAAGAAAATAGCAATGGAAGTCAAATACAAATTCAGTTATTGAGGTGATGGGCTACCACTGAAAGAATGGATGGCATCTCACATTTTGTAAGTCAATTAGAACTATTATGTACTTGAAAAATGGAGTACTGTTAGACGAATTGATGTCAGTTTTTAAAAATTAAACATTTTCATTCAAGAACATGGCACATTACTTTCTCAGAAGTACAGATAATACGAATTTCACCTTCTCTGAAAAAACACTTCACCTCTTCCTGTCTTCATTTTAGATATTCTTTCCATTTAAGTTTTCCAAATTCTGTAATGTAAATGTCACGTTTCGTCTTATAGAAATGTTTCGCGTAAGAACACTAATTGTTTAAAACGTCAGAGATATCTTGAACTTCCACGGTTAAAACTGAGTTCATGCTATGCTGTAGAAAGAAAAACCCTATACTGTTTTAAGCAGGACGATAAATAACAGAATAATAAGAAATGCCTTCATATTCATTCTCAAAGCTGTTTAAAACCAAGGTAAACTAACGATGATTGAGAATATGTGCACTGATAATGTATACTACGCACTTCATTTTTTCTACACTAGGTTCATTTAGCAGTTCTTGGTGAATAATGCGGTGGAAATTTATTACAACAGCGTTAATATTTTTCGCCTTCGTATTATTTTCTCGATAGCTTGAAAGAGCCATTTTTCAGCTCAGCCGAGGGGTATTAAGAATCAGCAACGTAATTAAGGTGGAAACACGATTTTATATGCAAAAGAATTCTTTTATTTATACCTTTAGGCTTAGATTTATGTCAAAATTTATTAATACATTCCAATTTAGGATTAAAAAACAAGCTCCTTGTAAGGAAGATTTCTAAGCATCCACATTTGCAATAAATTAAACTAATTAAAACACTCATTTTTCCCAGAGAATAAATACTATATATGTAAAGAACGAAAATTAATCACTTCACGTCTTTTGTGTTTATTAAAATCTTAGTCCGAATAACCAGAATGATATCATTTAGCACATATATTATCAATAATTTTTTTGATATGCAAATAAAGGATAAGTATTTGAAATTTATGGTTGTGTATGAGGTATGTGCATACGTAGATATATGTGTACTATATAATAAAGAAATATTAAACTTGAAATAAAAGGAAAATAAACATTTATTAAAAAAGTACCTTTTACTGCTGGAAACAATCTAAATAAGAAAATATATTTATGTGAAAAAGGTAAATTAAATAAAAAAATGATTTTGATTTTTATGTCAGTTTTATTTTTGCTTTCCCAATCATTAAATAAATAAAAAAATGACTTTAAATTTAAAAATAAAAATTGACTTTAAATTTCTTTATGTTTGCTATCAAAAAGCAGACTAGTTTTCTTCGGTACTAATATTAAAACTAAAACTTAATTATTAAATGAAATTAAGGCAATACAACAAAACATTTTAAAATTCATTAGCAGAAGTGGAACTGTTCCAAAGCGGCGGGAAAAGAAGATAATTAAAAACAATATGGCTAAAGCGTACGGAGAAAGATGGTGCATGTGCTAGATGAATTCATACATTGTCGGAAACGATATGGCAAAACAAAAGTTATACGATTCATGAAAATGTTATCATAAACTATTAAACCTAGAAATTTCCTCCAAAACTGTATCATCGTAAAACCAGCTTTCATAACTTTTCTAATTCATATGTCCTACCTAAGTTTTGTTGAAACTTTTAAAATTCAGATTTATTACCAGTAGTAGTAGCAATCATAAAAAGTGGCGGATACCTTTATTGTAGAAGTTCTGAAAACGAAATTTAATTTATCTCAAAAAGCGTAAACATCGAATATCATGACTCTATAATATTAACAATATTAGAAAGATTATAAAAACTATTAACAAGCACATAATTAATAATAACAATTCCTGTGATTTCCAAAATCTACTACTTTATTCCTGCTTGATGTAATAAGTTCCAATTTAATTTCTCTGAATAAAACTTTTCACGGATCCGCAAGAATCCTAAACTTGGATTCTCAGACGTTTTTGAGAAAATAGATATGAATTTCATGAAATTAGGCATAGATTTTAGTCAAATCTCTATCGATTTCGAGGGCAAACAGGTGCAAGCCTCTCTAGATCAGCAGCAAAGAAAATTTTGCGAAAACCGAAAAATTTAATTATTGTTTCTGTCGACAGATGAAGCTACATTTTTGTTCGTTTTACTTCTTCTGGGTATAAATACGACCGTGGCTTTCCCTTCTGTGCAAATATCTTTACACTTGATGAAGAGGGATTTGTATATGTTTGCTATCGAAATCGATAGCTTCTTGCTAAAATCTACATCAAACACAAGGTTGTTGCTTTTACTATTTTTGTGTGTTTTTTTTCGCTTGACATATGAATTAGGTTTTCTTTAGGTTATTCAGTTACGGCAAAGCACACGAGGGCTATCTGCCTAAGGGGAGGGATGCCTTCGTGGAGGACTTTCTAAGGGAAACTGGCTCGTATACACGTTACACATGAGGAAAACCACGAAAACGCCCATGCAGCCAGCCCGTTCGCGGGATTCGAACCTCGGACCGAACTACCAGTGCTCAGCGTCTTTACCGCTCGGCCGCTGGTGGGCCCATATGAATTAGGTGATCTAGCAATCCATAACAGTAAAACATTTAGCTGCTAATCTATCGATAGACAGTCAAAAATTATTAAAAATAACAAGATTTGACGATACAGAGCTTCAGCTTCATTTAAAATACTAAATCGAATGGCTAGTTTGCATTAGGGAACAAAATCGAATTTCAAGTTCCACAGTTACACATAAATATATCAGGCTTATAATACTTAAGTTCAGTGTAACATTTGATCTGACCTGGATGTCCGGCATATCAGGAACAATGCGTTGTGTAAGAAGACTATGACAACATTTCCGTATTATATGTTTATATTCTAAATGTTTCGTTGAAACAAATCACTTGAAAGCTGCTCAATAATTACGGTATCGGAACATTTACAAACAAATGTTTACCGAACTTTAAGTTCATATTTTCAAGAGTATGATTTAAGAATGTAGTTTCAGGAGGAATACTGAGAAGTTGTAATTTATGTTAAGCACGTTAATTGAGCGCGCCCAACTCGTCATAGACAGGATACGTCAGACTCCTAATCGCGCATTTCGTCACTATCAGAAACACATACCCAAGATGGAATCACGTAAACAGTTCGGAAACAATCGCTTCTTAAATATCAGTAGATTAGGACACTAAATCACCGTGAGAAGAGGCATTCTTATAAATCAGTCTCTTCTTAATAACCATTATAAGAAAAGTAAGTCTATTCTTCTATAAGTCTATTCTGTAAGTCTATTCTTCTTATCTTTTTTCGTCGTTTCATCTTCCTACTATCCATTTCAGCTAGTATTATTCCATTGGAGATTAAATTAACGTTTTAGATTATCCACCGGATATTAGAAGTTCAAGTTTTACAATTTTATATTAATGGCTAAGAAATTTTACATATACGTTTCATAGAAAATTTGATTATGAAGGTAAGTAATGTTATCCATAACGATAAATGTAATATATGTCTCGGTTATTATTTCATAAACTTAATAGCATAACTATACATACAATTATTCTATTGTCTTTTGAAACTTCGAATTTTTTAGAAAGCAGTTCACTTTTGTGCAAAATTATGATAGCTCGGGATAATTCATATTTATCTACAAATATAATGATGGCGTCAATTCTTCCAATAATGACATAATACTATTTAATATCAATGACCTAAACTCAACTAAACCAATGATCAACACAAGAGAATTGATTACTTGGACATCAACATTTGTAATTACAATGTTGTCAAACTGCTTCACGAAAGGAGTTTATTCAGTTTTAAAACTATCAAACAAATCAATTTAACTTTTCCATATGCTTATGAAATTCAACAAGATGAATACTATCTACATTTTAACACAACTACTTCAATTCTTGATTTTAACTACTATCATTCACGAATATTTAGTTAAAAGAGTGTTTAAAGAACATGTGAGACCAGCGCCAGCTTCATCTGCATGTTAATCATTTTATTATTTAAACCGACAATTTTTCTAATAATTTTATTCCTTTTCTATGAACAAAAGCTATCATTTAATAAAAAAAAGCTTTATTTGAAAAAATACTTACCACAGAATCAATGCCTTAGTAATTTTATCAAATTGTTTACAATATTAAACTTGTTTACTTTTAAATCACACTGAATTCTTAACTTAAAATCTCAAATCTTAATATTATTCGTTTCTACAGCCTCTTCGCTGGGCTACAAATTGCACAATGCATTTCCGTTCTGTTTCTGTTTTATGCAACTTAAAACTGGCAACGGTGTAAATTCTCTCGTTTTCGTTTAGCATCTTGAAATTGGTGAATGCGAGTATTTAATTTCTGCCATTCTCCTCTTTTATTATATCTTTCATTGTCTTTTTTGATGTTCGTTTTACGATTAATCATTCACACTTGTTAATAATAAATTTTTAAAAAAATCTGATATGACCAGCACATGACCTCAAACCAATTCCATTTTTAAACAGCAGCGAGCTTTAAGTAAAGTATATATTCCGATTCATCATTTTCAAATAAAATCTACTTTATTCTAATAAACTAACAAGTCTATAATACGAAATTTGGACTATGTTTCATTAGATTTAATTAGAAATGCGTAAAAACTAGTTTTCCTGGATTCATATCGATATAATGAATTATTTGCCACTTTCCAGCGTTTTCCTTTAATTTGTACTTTACTGAACAGTTGAATAACATATAATTTAATTGGTTTTTAATGAATACAAATTATATGCTCATAATATATTTAAAATAAATAGTTTAAAACTAATATTTAGGTATCAGTAAACAACGCTTGTTATTTCTTAGAATTACAGTTGAATAATGACTGCGATCATTTCCAGGATCAATAAAGCAATAAATATTTTCGAATTTACTATTTTCGCTTGTGCTTTGGCATCATCATCAGTGCAAGACAAGCTTTTTTTCATTCCAACATGCCTTTATTATATAGAGACAATATATTGAGTTCTGAAGTTTTGCAAATAAAAGGCTATTACAAAAATGATTCTCTTCTACGGATTGGTATTAAATATCATGCCTAGATATAACAGAAATAGCCTTAGTATGTGCTGCATTATTTTATATTAAACTCTTACCATAGTGATGCAAGATTTTTTTATGAAAGTCTGTTAGTCTGAGTTCCAAGTAAAGTACCATTTCCGGTTCCCTTTGACAAAAGGATCATATTCACATCTTACCAGATAAGAAAGGCGAGTGTTCCTGTACCATCACTGCCCCCGTCGCGGGAAATCCTCTACAGCACTCAGATTATAATACTGCTGCACATTGTAGTAGATTCATCATTTGAGACACCATCTGCGTAAAGTACTCAAGAGAAAGCGATAGCGTGTTTGATAATCACCACATCATTGATGCTTCCACGTGCGTCGCTGAACACTATTACAATTGCTGATTGTTTTGCTGCAGCATTAAGGAAAGCCAAAGCCATGGTCGCTTAGTTAATGATCGATGGTTTTGCAGACTTCGTCGTACCGCAAATGTAGATAATTCGTGCTGTGCAACAAATATACAGCTTCCTGGCCTACGTTCCATGATATGGCTGCGCAGCACTTAACGTTATGTCTGTCGTCTCAACCACTAGTGAGTGCAGGCTTTTAATATCTAGGATACTGCTTTGTATGGTACCTTTGAACCCATTCATTTTAACTTCTCATAACAGTAATTGAATCTGGACCAACGTGAGCAGCAGAAACTCAGAGATGATCAGTAAGTGCAGCAGATAATCCGCTTTCCCGATTAGCTACAACACTCCCACGATCGAATTCAGAGACAACGTAGTACTTACATGTTCTTACATGAGCAATAAGATGAACGTTAGCAGGAAAAAAAAACAGATGATGATTTTTTAAAGTAAAAACCAGTATTACAATATGCCGTTTTATATTGTTTCGAGGTATCATTAATTCTGGCTTTAATGTGAGTTTGTCTGGAAATGCTAAACCTTTTACGAAAATTTCAGTTTTGTTGCCCACAGAATTTTAATGAGGAGTAGTATAAATCTATTTTTTTGTCCGAAATAAATACATTTACTTTTACCGTATTCCAGATTAAAATTCTAAAAATCTAATTGATTGTTTACGTTTATTTCCGCATTCAACTGAATAAAACAGTTCGATACCATGATCTAGAACAATCATACGAATCTCTGCATAAAGGCAAAGAAACTGATTCGTTCAGTTTAATATTCATCCAGTTTCCATAAATGATTTCGCTCACATTCATTCATAACCAAGTTTCTTTTGTACCTAATCACTCATGAATCCTAGAAAATCTTTGGAATACTTCAAGTGTATTACTGTAGCTTTTTGCCTTATTGAATAGAGTAATTAAGGTATTCGAAAATTCCCATTCTCTTCTTCTAGTAGAAGAAATTTTGTATTTAACACTTGTTAGATGTTTTTAATTCTGCGCTCAGATGTTTTAGATTATGAATAATTATTTTTACTTGAATGATACACTCGTTTAAGTTTTTCTTTCTGTTTTCTTTTTTAAGTCTTTTACCTCACTTCTTTAACTCTGCATATTTTTTTAAACATTTAAATTATTTTAAAATGTAACGGCCAAGTTGCATCTTAGAGAGAATTTTGCAAGACGAATGAAGAATAAGTTTTATATCGTTGTGTTTCTGTACATCGATTGCTAAGTTTTTATGTGTAAATAAATTCAGTTTGCAGCTATTTTTATTTTTACTAAACTACTACACTTTGGTTATAAATCTATATTTCTCCTTTATTAAGCTCCTGAAAGAATGAATTTATTTTTTCAGAATTTAAGGAAATATCATCATCAGAATTAACATCAAGCGATGAAGACCAAACAAGACATGTTTAAGAATTTTGCATGAAGTGAGAAACATTAGCTTCATACAATATTTTACATCATGAACTGAATTGTATTTTGCTAATACTGATTTGTTAAATAAATTAAATACTATAAAAGTATCTTTTTACGAATCACGTGAGATATAAACCCTTAAACAAATTAAATAATAGTTTTCTGCCCAATAGGAAGTAAATTGATTTTGCAACGAAGCCATAAAGCCGGAAGTATATTTTATGTTTTTTAACGACATAATTTCATACAGTGGTTCATACAATTTCATTCGTTTCTAGCTGTGGATTATTTTACCTTCCCTGGTCGAATAATAACAGTTTTCAGTGACTGAAATTGGCTCATAAGAAAGTTTTCAAAATTATGGGTGAAATAGTCGGTTTTTGTTTTCACGCATGACAAATGGCAGTTTATTACACACTCTTATTAAAGCATAATAAATGGTAATGCATAAAAATTGTGACTAATATATCTTGAAATCATGATACTGATTGAAAGAAATCGCCTAACTTTATCTATTTTTTTTTTCATTAGAGAAATGAGTCTTTTCATACGTATGTAAGCAAAATTTGAGTTAGTCATTACATTCAGGTTTCTGGGAATAGATAAACTTGTTTAAAAACAAAACAAGATCCTAGACAAAGGAACCTGAAAGAAGTTGCTACAATGTTACCAATCACTGAGAGTCTTCCTAAGCCAAACAAAAGGATTTAAATGGGATTTTTGTATTATTGGTCCCAGGACAAAGTGACAGAACATGAAGGCACACAGGCAAGGGGTGGAGTAAGAAACGATTTGTCTTCATTACAGGCGACGTTCAGGATATCGATTCTCGTTAATAAAGTTGATTGATTTGAGGTCTACCGCGATCCCTTTGATTGTAACTTAATGAAATTCTAAAAGAGTGATCTGCTTTAAATATTTTGATGGGGATTTCCGTGTTGTGCCTAGGAATAAAGTTTTCAAAGAGACTTTATAATGCGAACAAAAAATTAAAAAAAATAAAGCCAGGGAAACAACATTTTGTTTTTGTTTCTACTTGGTTTATATGCATTAGATGTAGTGCTTTTATTAGAACAGGCCTTATTCCGGTAGTGCCGATTTTAGTTTAATAATTTTAATGCTTTGAAAATACTAGAATAATACGTAAAATATTGCATTAATTTACCTTGGAAAATAGTGAAATGCTGAAGTGTTTTGATTTTTACTGGTAAACTTTTGTTATAAAGGTATATAAAAGTCACTGAAATTGCTTATAAATTTGCAATACTTAAAATATTCAGAGCGAAAGTTTTATAAATTTCATGTACAAAATCCGTACCAAATATTTGCTTTAAGAGTAAAAGAAATAATCAGAATGCCTAATACTTTAAACTGATAGCTACAATAAGAAATAAGGTATTTCGTTTTCCAATCTTTGACAGTTTTATGTTTCCATTCATATTTAAATAATAATAATGATGATGATAGTAATAGTAGCATTAAATAACAAAAAAGTAAATAAAGGAAACTGAATGACTTAAAAATCACAGCAGTCTTGAGAATTATCTTCTGGTATACTTATATCAAAAAATTCAAACCATGTTAACATTCATTTCTCAAATTAATGCGTTCTTGTAATAAAATGTACTTACAACGGTTTACTGGAATTAATAGTAAATAAATTACTTTTTATTCATATCTTTTGATTTTACATTAAATAAACCTCCCAAAAAATAATAAAAACACAATCTAAAATAAAAAAAGTACGAGAAAAATGTAAAACTTTTGCCATGAATTAAAATAAATGTGTCAGAGAAAGAGTAAATTCAAGTCTGCATGGAAACATTATAAATCAAAGAAGATTGGAAAAGAATTGTCTTTCCCATCTGGGATCAAACCCACAACCTCCGAGATACCTTTAACTACTAGACATTTAAGAGATAGTGCCAGCGACCCATTAAGCAATCCCATTAGGCGAATCTAATGCGACTTCAATTTATCGAAATCTCCTCTGTCCTGTAGAAAAGGTGAAGATAATGATTTAATACATTAGGAAAGCATACGTGGGATCGCTTTAAGGATAGTTTACAGCGTCTTGTGCAGTTCAATAATTAGACAGTTTGAAGCAATGGCTAGAAATTGCTTGAAGCTTTTATCTTCGTTCTCCTCTAAATACTGCAAATGCGCTGATTCCGTTATCTGTCTTTTCAGCATTCAAATGAGAGTTTTAAGAATAACTGAATTAACATACATTTGCACTTTTTAGAAGTATAAACCTCTCCTTATTATAATAAACTGAAGAAAAACATTAAAATTACACTTAATTAATTTATTATCATCAGATAAATCATGTCTCAGCTTTCACGCTGCAAAATTTTATAAAATTTAGTTAAGAAATTTCCAACATACTAATTATGCAAGGGCGGTATATTAGAGAACTGCATTAAATATATTAAAAAGTAGTGATTATCACAGACACAGACAAAACTACTGATGGCATGAATACCTTCATAAACATAATTATCACGAAATTACACGATATAAAGTGAAGATTCCAGAAAAAACATTTCCTTTCGTCCAGAGATATCATTTCAGTCAGAGTTCAGCACTGACAAATTTTGATATAAACGATTAATAATTGAGTTACAATGTAATACACGTAAGATCATTTCATCAACGATGTAACGGCAGTTTTATAATAACTGAATTTATACTTTTAATTACAACGTAACTGTAGAATGTAGTTATTAAAATTAGTTGAATTAAGTTGTAATTACAATCACATTAAAGTTAGCAATTGTAATAACAAAAATATAATTATAACTTCTTACAGTTTGCATTAAATGTACTTTCAGTGGAATCATATTTAAATTTATTAGTACTCGCGATTTTGTACACCTTAACGGAGGCTCATTATTTTTATTTATCATATAAAATATTGTCATCGGGTAATAAAATCTGTAGACTCAAACATGACTCTAAAATTGACAGCTGAGAAAAAGGTAAAAACATTTACACGAAGCCCTGAGCCAGTGTTGCCACTACGAAAAACATAAAACTTTAAAACATAAGGCAATTAATTTTGCTCACGTTCCTGCACGTAGCGAATTCTTCGAGCGTTGGCATTCGACAAATGCGTAAGAATTTTTATTTATCTTTAAAATTTAAGCAATATGATAGTGATAAAACAGAGCCGGTAATTATCTTATAATTACTTTGCAGCTAAACTACAGTTAATGCAGTTATACCAGCTGTTATAATACAACTATTACTGCAGTTACAATATGACTCCAATTTAATTTTAACGAAGCAGTGATCTAGTAGAGGAATATTTTTAATAGTGAGAGATCCATTGGGGTTCAAATATCGGCAAACAATTTAGATGTTCGTTGATCTTGGTGACTTCCCTATGTGCAACATGAACATGAAGCAGTTTCCCTTAAAAAACCCTTTACAGAAGCATCCTTTGCTGTACGTGCTTTACAGCAATCAATCGCACAGTCATTAGGAATCTGTATTTTATGTCTTGACAAATAGCTTGAGGTATAAATTTATCTGGTAGTAAACATACTATACGTTTATTAATGTATATATTGAGGAAGTAGGCAGATACTTGATCAAATATCTTGTCGCAGTATGAGAGTATATGCGGCAATAAAGGCGATTTATAAGATGTTTCAGCGTGTAATGTCAGTTACGTTTGAATGCTGTCACTAAATAAGTCATTTTTTTCAACAGAAGAAGAGTTTTTCTACGGTACATCTGATACATATTCATTTGCTTTCGAAAAGCTGGAGGCCACATTTAGTATCGAATGAGTTCTATTTTTGGCATTCGTGAGACCATTTTTCTGTCTTCCTATAATATTTATATTATTAAGTTATAGGGATATATAATATTAAGTTATAGTATAATACATAATTAATTAATAATATGGATAATTATAATATATAATTAACTTGATTAATCGTAATTAATATTAAGTTATAGGGATGATACCCCTAAGATAGGATGAAGTTTTGATATTTTTGATTTATTCTTTCATGTTCATAATTTTGTAAAAATGCAGCTCTTCATTAATAGAAGTTCCCTTTTCAACTGCTTTCATTCAAAATTTTGTGCTGTTTTTCTCACGTATAATTTAATATGAGTCAGTTTACCCTAAAACTGCACTGCTTCCTTGGAAGGTAGCCCTCACTTACTTTGCGTTAAATATTAAAATCAATCAACAACCGAGTTATAACGTCACGTGGCCCCTAAAAGCAAAAGTCGGAAATTTCTATATTCATCTTGTCTTTTACCATTCATATTTTAATCAGACTAATGATAATGCTAGAACTCATTGCATTTTACGGCGACACTGAAGTTCAGCCTTAAGATTGGGATACATCCACATAAAGAATTCACTACGTTTATAAATTATGTGACGTGGAATTAACCAAAAGTGAACACCCTGGGTAACGGTTGACACACAGGGTTATCTTCAGCTATTGGTGAGTTATTGCCCTTTACAACTATTTTGAGCACAAAACACAAGTCAAGTAAAATTTATTAGGTCCTTTCTAAAAGTATACATCTGAAAACTAAACCGATCACTTATAGTAAAAATCTGTTGCAAATAAAGCTGTTTCGTCAGTTGCTAAAATTTAATACTCTTGCACAACAAGATTCTACTTCAAAAGTAAATATTAGATCAATTTATATTACAAATACACCTTTAAGTCATTTAAGCCACCTTAGCAGAAGAAGTCGCCAAATTATCAGAACGTGCCAAACTCTGGCAATAACACGCCTAACCCGTCTTCTGAAAACCAAACTCGTAACAATTCTTTCAGTCAAACAACGCCGCCATTTTCGTGTGCGTTTCTTTTCGTTGTATTCCAAGTATAAACTGTTTTTATAAATAAATCGTGATATATTTTGGCCTTAATTTTAAAATATAAGCTTGTGGAATTTGCGAGCAATGTAAGAAACTGCTGTAAAATTTCTGAGGTAATAAAGAATTTTGCTGAAAATATTCGAAAGGAAACCCTTTTGGAAATGCGTTTTCTAGATAGCTACTGTTGCCAAAGATTGCATAAAGTTGAGTCTTTGCATTTCTCTGATGACTGTTTAAACGAAAATGGATTGCTGTGTACCTCAGAAGAAGAATAACACAAAAGCAAAATTACAGAAACATTTCAAGAAGTCTGTAAGCGTTGTTTTAATGTACCACGTAGTCCTTATTTAATAATTCGAATTTGCATTTTTAAATGCTAAAGTACGTCATTTCATACGTTGATAATGCGTACTAACTTACGTTAAATGCTGATAGTTTGGGAATGTTTTGAAAACACCAAACAGGCGCGAAAACCACTAACTTTCACTCGATAAGTAGCTTTCACCTTTTCATCTGTAAAGAATCCTCAAATTGCGCGAAATATGTTGCGTTAATACGCAAATACTGAAATCTGAATACACTATGTATCTGTAAATCTCAGCTTCACTCTGATAAACAGTCAGCCCCATTATGACCTATACATCCGCTGCCTGGGCTGCAGCCTCAGATAATGACTTAAGAAAGTTACAAGCAGTACAAAATCGGTTTCTGATAATCATTACGAATGCTCACTATCTTGTAAGAAATAATCTTCTTTATGCAGACCTCAAGACTGACCACATCGAAACATTTCTTAGGAATACTAACAGAAAATGTTTTGATAACGCCAGAACTTGTGATTTTATGAATCATTTCCGACCTTTTCACTATGAAATTCTTAGTGAAGACAGACATTTACAACCTTTCTTTTGCAGACTTTCTACTAAGTGAAAATTAAGATTTCCCAACCTGAATTTACACTTTTATATAATATTGCAACATATATTTTTAGAATTCATGAATTACTGTATTTAGATGTTTATTTTACAATTCTCCCTCCACCTGAAAGATGTTCTCCTGGACCCACCGTTCAAGCATTCATTGTACCTCAAGAGTCTTAGAAGCAACATACTTCATGACAGCCAGAAAACACCTTTCTCAGCGCAAGCTAATCGCCGCACTCAGCATTAGTCGGAGTTCACTCTGAGATATCAGATTTGTTTCAGCACTATGGCCTCAAACATCCTATGAATTTGGAAGTTCACCTGAATTTTGCTATGAGGTTCGGTTTCATTACTTCTCCTTAAGGAACCTAGGTTT
>KK118122.1:754853-775788 GCA_000611955.2 Stegodyphus mimosarum | reverse complement strand
CGGCTCGAAGTGTCCGCTAAAATTTCAATTCTAGAATGAATCAAATTCTTAACTTTCCTCTTTTCAAATGTGAGTGATTAGTAAAATATGGTTGCTGGAGGATTTAGCGACTAAATTATCAATTATTATTATATTAGACCTACCAGTGGCCGAGCTAAACCCTGGTAATACCAATTCCTACTAACGGGCTGACTGCTCGGCTGGTTTCGTGACTATCTCCATGTGTAACGTAGATACGCGCCAGTTTCGCTTAAAACGTAAATCTTCCATGAACACATTCCTGCATTTAGGCAGATAGTCCTCGAGTTGCTTTCACTCAATTAATTAACATAACCAAATTTGGTTGTATTAGAAATAAATTCTCTTTGGAAACTAGTTAGCCTTGAAAAATTTGAACATATAACTATCCTTTGTTCACCATGCATTGTAACACTACTTCATTGCAGCAAATAACCCTGAGTTCCTGATATAACTTAGTTTCAGTCTAACCAATAATTCTTGCTTTCTCTAGTAAAAATAAATTTTATTAGAGCGTTAGTTGTCCTTGAAGAATTTTAACAAATAACTGTGTTTTGTTCACCTTATTTAAACACCGTGGTAAATGAGAGAAAACAAACATTTCTCCTTTTTGGCAAAGAATACTCGGCAATTCAAAATAAAATTTTATTGAGGGTGCTTCCTTAAATTCTTATGAAGTCGTTTATTGAAATAGATAATTCACATTCTTACAGACTTCTGAGTTCTAGATAAATATTTCTGAGAAATTTTCCCAATTCAATATATTTTCTTTCCGATACAACTGATGTATTACTTACTGTTATCTTGTTACCGTTAATTCTAAAAAGCTAAAAAGAATCTCAAAACCATGACTACGAAAACTTGCCTGTTAAGCCATCGAAATCTGAGTTATAATATTGATTGCTCTTTTTCTGTCAAATGATGTTAAGGCCATGAAATGAATGTCGTTCCCAAGGAGTAGTTTTGAAAGAAATATTCGGGATGCAAGCAGAAGATTAGAAGTTTACGCGCTTCCTATTAATCAGATTCACATCACACTATTTAATTTCCCATCTTAGTGTTTAAAGTATCCATATTAAGTCTAATTAGCTGATTTGTATTCATTCGTGCACTAATACTGAATGTTTATCTTGGGAATTAAATCATTTGTTTTACTGCTCAGTGCTATCCATGCATCCTTTCATTTAAGGCTAGCATTTTCGTAGAAATGCAATTAAATTCTGGTTAATTCCTGATTGTCTTAAAAGTATTCAGTGTGTAAAATGAAAATTTAAAGAGCTTTATGAAATATTTTAAACTATCGTTGGTTTTATTTATTGAGTTCATAGTTTTCATAAAATATTGGATATTAGGAAAGGGTGCAATTTTCACCGATTGTTATAAATCAGAACTACTGATTAATAATTATGATTCTTGTATTGCATTAAAATTACTGATTTTGCAAAATCCCGTTGCTAATTATTATGTCTTAAGTTGTTAATGGTCAAAGAAAAATAAGAAAATACAATCTCATTCTCTCAGTCACGTTCAGTTTTTTCGGGACTCATAATTAGGGAAAATTCAATTGTATTCCAGCGCAACTATATGTAAACATATTGTAAAGTTATTTTATAAGTTATCTTTGCTTAACTGTTAGTTACCTTATGTCTACGAAATAATAATCTAAACTTTTTTTTGTTGAGAGCTTTTATCTCCTATGCAGTTGTTAATTACATAAAATAATACTACGTCGCCGATTTAAGTCAAGTTGTAATGTTTATTGATCTTATATTGCTGATAGAAAGAATTATGAAGAGTTGTTCATTGATCGCTACTGCTGCTTCTTAGAGAAGTAAAATAAGAATTACAACAGTCAAATAAAACTTTCATGGCTTAAATCTGTGATTATAAAAAACTTATTTATCACTGTTAGAACTATGTGACTGTCGCCAAGACAGTTCTGGTAAATCTTCGTTAGACATACTGCAATCAAACTAAAGATAAGTGTTAAGTTATTCTGTAGCAAAACCTGGTAATAGTTATTTGCAAGTGGTTAGTTTACTCAACTGCGGGAAAGCACACGAGGGCATTTTCCCTAAACGGAAGGATGCATTATTGGAGAACGTTCTAAGTGAAACTGTTTCATATTCACATTACACATGCAAAATACCAGGAAAATCAATTACGCAGCCAGCCACTATGGTTGGGTTCGGATTCTAGCGGAATTTACAGTATTCAGCGTTCTTAATCACTCTAACTGGTAGGGCCCTATTTACAAATGAAAGTAAACAATTAAATATATCAACCTCATATTAATTACCTTGATTAATAAAGAATTAATATCCAGTTTCTAATAAAAATATTCTCACAAATTAGTTAAAAGATACTTACACTTTCATGCGATTACCAGCTGCAGTCCTAGGATATTCAACTCGATGATGTGGCAAATAGTAGCTCAGCTGAACTAAGTTTATACTTCAACTTGGTAAATCAGCTATTCCGTTTTCTCAGATTATTGGCGCTTATATTTCTTTTCGACTCTTTAATTTCTTTCTTACCTTGATAATACATTATATTGTGTATGGAAATGATGAAAATTACAGTGCAAAGCGAATGAGAGGTGAATGTAGAAACAGAGACCGTAATATCAAAATAAGTATAGTAACACTTAAATTCTTTCTCTCTACAGGGTTGCCACGCTACCGGGAAAACCAGCTCCAAACAGATTGTCTTTTAGAAAGACAAAGCAAGCTTCGAGCAACTTTGGTTCCCAGTTACCTCGAGAATCAAAATACTCGCATGTGCAGTGCGTGTTGAACTGAAGAAAATACATATTCTTGTATCAAACAAAATCGATTTAATCCTAGTATAGCGGTACCATGGAGGTTAGAATAGCCTCGGCTGTACACACAGGATTTGGCGACAGTATGATGAGCAGTAAACAGGCCATTTTGGTGTTGGCGGCAATTTTCAAAATCGTGCCTAGCGGATAGTAGGATTTTACCGCAAAATCTTTTAAATACTTTTTTTTTCTTTTTAAGAAATGCCTTATTTGCAGTAAAATAAAAAAATAGTAATCAGTCATCTAGGCTAACCATTTAGTATATATTCGCCAAAATATCCTTGATTATTGTAATTCAGTTTTTTTAATTATTTTAATGTTATTCGTATCATTTAATGTTGCTTCTTCCTCTTAAATTTATTTATTATTAGTAAATAATACTTTCAAATTTCAGGTAAGTTTCTTTGGCATAATCCTGAAACTAATTCTAGCGGTATGATGACATAACATCACGAAATTCAATGCACATAACTTTTGCTTATGTATTCAGCTAAATAAATATAAAATACCTAAATTTATTTTAAAATGTCATTAAATAGATTTCTTTCCTTTGTTTAGCTGCAAAATGTCAGAAAAAAAGACATTTTTTATCCACATTGAGCAGATTCTGATCTCAATTCTTCAGTGGAGAAAACAACTCCTATTATTGTTATAATAGTATGAGGATAATATATAAGTCATATCTAATTGGCAAATTTTTGTGTTTTCAAGTGATACCATAATTTATTTACCTCTTAGCACAGCCAAACTGCATTACGCTCATAGACTGGAATTTTCTTAAAACACACCTGGAAAACCTGGAAAAGTCAGGGAATTTCATTCTCCTGTTTGAGTGGCAACCCTGTCTCTAGAACATTAGAAGAATAAAGATAAATTTAATAATAGTAAAGCAGGATTAATAGAAATGATAAAACAGAATTTCAGTTTTAAGTACTCATTACCTTTTCTCTTAAATCACATTTAAAATACTTGTAATACGCTGCGTTGTCAGTCATCGAAGAGTGACAGTGTACCTTTCGTTCAAGTCTCGTTAGTCACTGTTAACTGAGCATATACAATTTTAAAAATATATATTTTTCTATGAAATCCACTTTCTATAAAATTCTAAGCTGATATCCAGCCTCCAGCACATTTGTAATATCGTATTCCGTGAGCTAAAACGAAAGGGAGATAAAGCAGGCACGATGCTCATAACGTCTTAATAAACTTTCTACAGACTTCCCCGTCCGTCTTATTCCATCTGAAACTTCTTATGGCCATTTTCTTCCATAGTAGAGGTAACTCCTAATTTGATTCATTACGACTGTTACGAAGGCTTTGCTAGCTGGATAAATTTTGTACAGTTGGCGCTCTTGCTGGGAACTTGCAGGCAGACCAATTTTTGTCTGTTTGACTGTTTGAAGTCTTCATGTTTAGTGGATCTTGTCATGGGAAGTGGCGCTAGTTATTATACATCGCTGTTGACTCAAGGCCTACATTGCTTCACTTTTCTAACTTTGGATTGTGCTTACCATCTCTGAAACTAGACATAAAATCTCGTTTTTACTACTGAGCAATACAGCTGATGGAAAGTTTCTTAAGTATTCGGTGAGTGCTTCTACTTTTATGCACATGATTCTTATTTGTGCCTTTTAAATATGATTGTTCATTTTAATTCCCCCACCCGCAACATTGTTTGTAACGTTTCTCCTAAATTATTCACTCTTATTTAGTTACCAGGATTCCATCTGGTGGCTTTTACCTCTTGACATTTTTGGGTTTGCTGCTGAAGAATATAATTAGCACTTCCTGCATTCATATCTAGCTCGATGGCAATATCGCGCAATACCGACATATCTCTTGAAACAAAATGTACTTTTTATTATTTCCCATTGTTATGAAATTTAAAATAACTAAAATATATATATTATATTCTGTTTCTTTGTCTAATTTCACTCTTAATGAAGCATTATCGACTGCATTTGCATTCTAAGTAAATGCTCATTTGCAGTATCGATACCTATCAGATCCTATTTCACTGCATAATCTATTTTATGGAATCCTATAGTTTCATGTAACACATATCTACTACGCAGTTCATTCTGAGATATTTGATCATATGAAACGTTTTTCAAATTTGCTATTTTAAGAGTATCTTCAGATTTTACATTTGTCATCTTATGTCAACAATGCAAGTGACTGAGCTTTCTCGCCGAGCAGCACATCAAACCCAACATAATCAATCTTCAGTCATATATTATTGGAAACCTACATGTTCTTTCTTCGTGTATGCACTGCGTATCTGCATGTTTAAGCTAGTGATAAAAGCTAAAAAATATAGAGGCATTAGTCCGTAGTCAGTTTAAGTAGAAATCTTTTGTTGACAATTAATTTAGATCCCCATCACTGGCCAAGTGATTTCCCGCCACCACCAATGGCTAAGTGACTGCTGAATGCTGGCAGGTCGACCAAGGGTTGGTTCCAAGCGAATGGGCTGTTTATATTCCTAAGGTGTATTTTATAAATCTTACCTTCAGCATCAAACAATTATCTGATAAGGAAACTTTTCTGCTTATCTTTCCTTCAAGAAATCCACAGGTCATTCGGAATTCTTGGCCAATTTAGCACACCTAAAATTTTATTTGCAGCTGTTTACAGTTCGTTTGCTTACAGAAAAAGATTAATATTTTTTTTCTGTGGTTGCCATTACATCTCAATAAAAAAAATTCGCAAAGCGGGGAAAAACAATAAACATAAAATGAAAAAGCTGCGCCCTCTCGTGCCCAGCAATATGAAACTGTAACACGGTTGGCTATTTTAGTTTTCTCTATATGCACCATCAATACGAGTCAGTTTCTCTTGGGAAGACCTCAGTGAATGCCTCCCTTCCTTTAGGCAAACAGCCCTTGTGTGCTTCTCCATGTCCCAGATATTTTAATAATCATATTGTACATAATTTTTAATAATCTAATCTAATCTCTGGATCTCCAGTTGACACTACTAACCTAAGAAATTGACAAATTTTGAACTAAATGTAAAAGTAATATATGCTATTTTAACTTGAAATAAATCTTGTATATCAGATTTCTGCAAGATTATCTTTTTTATAAACATACATTCCCGTGAGATATGCCAATTAAATGAAGCTTGTAATCAGAATTATTTGTTTGCATTGATTTATTGGCAACTATTTTTTTTTTTGTTTTCCCTCTCCCTCCTTATTGCATGACTTCGTGGTGCAATTGGAAACGGTGTCCGAAGAAAGCATGGCGGCAAAAACATCGCGGATGAAAGTGTCGAGGTGAAAACAACGCAAGGCGAAAAGTCAAAATATCGTGGGACAAAAGAAAGCAAAGAGAAAACATCGCTGATAAAAACATCGAGAAGAAAACAAAGCAAGGCGAAAACGTCGTGGTGCAAAACATCGTGGGAGAAAAAAAAGCAAAGGAAAATATCGCAGTTCTAAAACATTGTGGTAAAAAATATCGTGATACAGTATATAACATCCCAGACATGCGCATTTCAGGCTTTAAAAATAGTAAATGCATATTCGCCTAATGATTTGGGAGCGCAAGAAGGAAAGAGGGATATTTTTACTTTTATATTTTATAATTTTGAAATAACTAATGAATGTTTGCTAAAAAAGTAAGAAGGAAGCTTAGGCATTTAAAAACTGAAAATGAGTAGAAAATTAATATGACTTATAGCACTTAACAGAATTTTAATCTGACATAGTTATCTAAAGAGGGACATTAGAAACACGTCCGGCTGGTTATCGAGAGGTCCGGAGTTCAAATCTCGAAAAAGGCAATGCACATTATTCTTGTTCCTGACTCGAAAAACCTAATTGGATCTACAAGTGTTTATCTAAAATAAATGTGTTTTCATTAACTAAGCTATTTAATTTTGATCTTAAAAACGAAAAACGGAAAACGGACACTTTCGAATTAATTGTATTAAGATCCATGGTTTGTACTACACATACATGTATCTTACTTAAAAGCAGAAACTTAATTTAATAAAATTAATAGTATGATATTCTAACTCATGATTAATTTTTTCTTTGTTGTTATGCTCAATATGTGATAACATAGATTTCAAGAAAGTAAAGAATCCCTTTTTCCATCCCATTAATGCTTTAATTCTATCTTGCTAAAATAAACAAATCTGTCTTGATAAAACGTTTGAGATAATGACTCAAATTGTTGATCTTTACTAAGGATAATTTTGTTTTCGTTATTAAATAATTCCAACTAGAGGTTAATAATTATAACCGAATAACAATTCTTTTTCTAACCTTAAGGTCTTCTTAGTAGTCGTTTAGATTTACCAAATACTTTAATCGTTTCCATTTGATGAAAAGGGTTTTGGTTAAGTCTTACGTTTATTGCACGATAAAATGATTTTAGTTTTTATAGATCATTAAGTCAAGTTTTAACAATACATTTGTTTTCACTGGAGAGATGTATCTGCCACGATGTTTTCGGCTGTAACCATTTATTGCTATTCAGTGCGCTGTGAAGAAAACCACTGCTTGTGTCACAAAATATGGAGTGACCCAGAAAATTGTTGTTGAAGCTTATTACGTTTAACTGCAATTGAACTTTTGATTATAACATCAATCATCATTATACTCTAACTTATGAGACAATGTTACTGAGTTGTTCATTTGAATCCAGCAAAACATAAGATTGATATCTGTCTAAGGAAAGAGATATCGTCGTGGAAGATTTAATACGAGTAACTGGCTCGTATTCAAACTGCAGATCAATAAAAACAGGGAAAACAACCATGCAGCCAGCCATTGGTCTGGATTCGAACTCAGTTTGAGCTGACAGCATTCAGTGGCCTTAACCGCTCTGTCACTAATGTGGGGACTTAACGGATAAATACGTTTCCAAATGTTTTGTAAAATCGAAACAGTAGTACAAAATTTATCAAATTACTGAAGTATCATTGCATAAAACTGAAACCTGTCATACGCTCTCATCTCTTTGATATTGTTTGAACTTGTGTTATATAATATATTACTCAGTCTAATAATAAGCATTGTAATAGCATTCTTTAATATACCACATGTGTGCCGTTTAATACATATCTCTAATCTGATTGCATTAAATTACGCAGAATATGACACTCAAGTGAACATTTTAAATTTTATCTTATTAACGAAAAACGTTCTTAGATGAAGTACAATCTTTCGCAAATACCCAAATAAGTAACGCTCTCAAAAAAATATATCAACCATTGGAAATACCCAAATAACTGTGCAAAACGATATTTGGAAAAGTTTTAGTCCATTTTCATCTAAGAGTTAATGTTTTAGTTACACTTTCTTCTCAAATGTTTTTAAATATCATCATCTCCAGATTATGAGAATTGGCTTGAAAAATACGAGTTTGCTTCTACAGTAGTTCCATTACCGAGAATTAACTGAAATAAGAAAAATGACTACCAAATAACAAAAGGTAAAGGAAAGGCTTAGTTTGATATAGTGGTAAGTGGACACTACTGAAAATTGCAAATGTACTCACTCCGCTATACATATGCCTAGTTATTCGAAGTTTATTTAATTTTCATCATCTGAGGGAAGCGGACGCTTTCTAGAAACAGGAGAGAAATGATTGTTAACTCTACTTAAAACATTAATATATACCATTTAAAAATAAATGAAATATCACTATGATCTTAACTAAAATTCATATTAGGTTAAAGAGTAATTATTTTACAGTGCGTTATTAATACATCCCTTTAATGTCTGATTTAAGTGCCATAATATATGACACGCATCTTAATAACTAGACATTTCCCGTGATATGTTATAAGACTGAAAATATGGTTTAGATTATTCTATAAAGAAGAATAAAAGAACAGAATAAAGAAGTTCCTATCAAGGCTTGAGCTGTTTAGGTAACATATTGCCAGCAAGCAAAAACGAATATTTATTTTTACTTATTTCCTGATGTCGCTGTACCACTATCTTTGTAATTGTTTCCTGATCTTCTCTTTTTTCCTCTTCTTTGTTGCCTTTCCCAAACGATACGTGTTTCTCTCAATGTCACCGCAGTTACTGAGTGTTTGTAATAAAACACTGGATCCTGTCTTTCTATACAAAGATTTCTCTCTCCTAATTAGTCTTGTTATTTCCAAATTGCGTATCTCTTTGTTTCTTGGGATCTTACGAAATAGCTGATGTAGCACGTCTTTGCTACATGAAAAATAAAAGATCTGTAAGTTGTTAATAATCCTCTAATAATGACATCGTCAGCAATTTCTTTACTTCCAGTACTGTGGATGAGTTTAATAAATATATTCCCTTACAAACAAAATATAACTTATTTGATTACAACATAGTTAATTCACAAGATGTTCAGCGACATTACAGTTCGAGAAGCTCATATTTTATATTATCTTAATTTTACGCTTTTTAGCTGAGGAATAACTCTCACGTTCATAAAAATCTTTACATCACAGCTAAAGAAAAAAATGAACCATTATCAGTAATAACTACTTGCTTATTTAGATTAAAATCTCAATAAATTGAATACCATCAAAGATTAAATTCTTTCAGTATTTTCTGATGAGATACAAGATATCAAAAAGCGCGATTTGTACCAACTTTGATTTGCAAATTGTAATATCCTAGCTAAATTAGTATTTCTTGAAAGCTAGAATACTTGGGAACTGTTTAGCGACTTATCGCAGAGTTCTGTAAGCAAATGACAAGTCCAAGGAAGGATTAATTTACCCTTTTATTCCAACTCAGAATAACTGAACAGATGACCCATTCTCGGGCTTACAATAAGCCTTCACTTGGGCTTTAACTCAAGATAGAAATTAAGAACTAATCTAATACTAATTAAAATAATACCAGCCGATGCTGCACAGAACAAACTAACAGAGTTGGCCCTTATTTCAGCTCGCCGGCGGATACTAACAGGTACGTAACAATACGGCCGAATACTTGTAAGATTAGACTTTTAGTAACAACGCGGCTAGAAGTCAGAATACACTCTCCTAACGCTCTGCTATGCTCTTCTAGTAAAGCCAGTCCAGTAGCCGTTGTCGACGCGTCGAGCTTGCTAAATATGCAAGTTGTATATACAGGCTATCGTAACATAGGTGCTTCAAGGAGCGACGCAAGTATGGAAATGCTTGAGTGGATCCAGAGGACAGGATGAAAGTCGGAATTTAGTGAAGCAACTTAGACTTCAGCTTAAATACTTACATAAAACGTAATCCTAAAAACTCATTCTGGCAGGAAATCGTAGGTGGGAAACGAGAAAGTAACGGAAAGGCTTGTTCAAAAATAAAACATAACTATTATAAAATTAAAATAAATCCCTACGAAGTTTTCCTTCTACGAAACTTATTTGCAACGCGATGAAATTTCTTTACTGCTGTATGTTTAAAAACGACGTTGAATAAATTTTTGTCTTTACGTTTATACTTTACATTTTATGTGTCTTTAGTGAATTTTTGTGGTTATAATATTTGAGAGATTACGATTATCTAACAGTCAATGAAACTGGAAACTATGATGGGAATTTATTATACGTATGATAACAGAAACTATGTAATGAAATCAAATTTTATAAATCCTGTTAACGTATAAAAAAATAGTTAAAATTTTCATCTGAAACAAAACAGGTAAAAAGTAACAAACACGTGTGAATAAAGTTTAAAAAAAATATCACATCCATATCTTCAAGAAAATTTTACGGGAGGTAGAAATTTAGAAGTGCAGTGCATCTAACGTCTAATGAAAATTAGTTTAAGTTAAATTAAAATGTAAGCTACAGAAAAGAAGAAAAAAGTAAGAATCTTTACTAATCATCCTTGCTAAAAGTATATTTAAGTGCTTTGATAACTAAACACAGAAACGTTCGAAAATTATACAGTCATTCAAAATGTGGTCCGCCGAAAAAGAAGCTTGCAGTTTAGATAAATCGGCTGATTATATCTATTTAGAGCATGCTGATGTGTTATTCCGGGCTGATTCGTAAATGAATCAACATAAAGCTTTCAGTATTTTTTCTGGTTAGATGAAATTTCGGCTTCTCTCATAATATTCCGTCATTTATTTAGGATTCTTACATGAGATATCAACGAATGAGTTTTGCTTACCGTAAAACTTATATCTTTATAAACAGCATAAATCGGTTAGGAATTTCGTGAGCAGTCAGTGAGTTGATTTCTCCTAATTTCGCATTGTCCAGCTAAACCACAAAACAGAATGTGATCCCGCGAGATTCATACCCAACTCTTGAAGTTTGAATGGAAATCTATCGTATTTAGGGGTTATAAGTACTGTAAAATGGTGAAAATGGTTACGGTTTTGTTGGCATAGATTATAACTCTGATCTTTTGAAATATATTGGAAAATTCAAATCTGTACCTTTAATACTCAAAGTTATTAAGATTATTCTTAAAGCAGGAATTAAAAGAACTGTCCATTCAAGCCACTGCTTTTGCTAGTGTCAATACCTGACGAAATAATAATCAATAATGCTTCCTTTTTCACCATCTCTTCGGCCCACCAGCGGCCGAGCGGTAAAGACGCTGAACACTGGTAGTTCGGTCCGAGGTTCGAATCCCGTGAACGGGCTGGCTGCATGGGCGTTTTCGTGGTTTTCCCCATTCGTAACGTGTATACGAGCCAGTTTCCCTTAGAAAGTCCTCCACGAAGGCATCCCTCCCCTTAGGCAGATAGCCCTCGTGTGCTTTGCCGTAACTGAATAACCTAAAGAAACCCTAACCTTCACCATCTCTTCTGTAAATAGCTTTATTGAGAATAAAAAGGAATATTGGCGTTGAAATATAACCTCACTATAATAAGTATCCCACAGAAGACTAAAACTATTTGGAACACTGGAGTGGTTATCTTAGATAAGTTAGGTTATTCTTAAGATAGGTTAGGTTACCTGAATATGGTAATGCCAAGAAGAGATCTGCCGAAGACGAAGAATGCATATGTGGAGGACATTTTCTCGTATTCGTGTTACACATGGGAAAAACTAATTACTAAACTAACTGGGAAAGCTCACCATTTAACCAGGCCATTCGCGAGTGATCGACGCCAAACCAGGTCGAATAAACAGTAATAAGTGGACATTCGGCCACACGTGGTGAATTTATCTTGAGGAGGATTAGCTATGTTTATTTCATACTGCCAAAAATGTGCGAATGAAATTAAGTGATGTTTCGCATCATCAATCAAAAAATAATTATTTAAATTCTGGCAAAATGCATGTTGAAAAATAGAGTTTTGCAGAAATGAAAATTATAACCCAACTTATTTTGCTTTGTGTTTTTAGAGCCTTATTGGATATCTGAACTCTGAATTTGCATCTATGGATTATTTTCTCAACTGATAGCTTTAAACCGATTTTTTTCCACTTTCGTATTTTAAGACCTTTTCTGTAACTAACACAAAGGTTTAATTTTTTTTACATGTTTATTACGAATTTGACAACACAATGCAGAGAATTAACGCTAATATTTGTAGTTACTTTGTTGAGGTATTAGGTTATTTTGGAAGCAGGAGTGAAAAATGAGCAATGCCCTCACCAGGATTCGAAACACAGACATCTGGAATACGCGCCCAGCGTGCTGACCACTACACTACGAAGGCATGTGAAGAAGATGGGGGAAAACCTTATATACTTCCCCTTTTAATGGACAACTGAGTTTCAGGAGACCCAGTCGCCAAATCCCGGTGGTGGAGAATCATCATTCACCATCTTTTTAGTTCGGGCGCCAGTGTAGAGACATTAGGTTATTTTGGAGATGTGAAAAATGAGCAATGCCCTTGCCGGGACTCGAAACACGGACCTCTGAAAGACGCGCCCAGCATGCTGACCACTACACCACAAAGGCATGCGAAGAAGGTAGGAGAAATACCTTATAACTTGTTTCAAAAGTATTAAATTTGAGAACTAGCTAGACTTTCTGATTTTTTATTTTATTGGATAGTTAGTTTTTTAATTAAATCTGATTAAACAAGAAATTCAAAATTCCATGCACAGTTTTATATAGTGTATTTTGCGGAATTAAAAAAAATGCAGTAAAATATTAATATTTATCGGATTAGTAGCACATTTTATAAAAATTAAGTATTTAAAATTTTATTTAAGCAAGCATATTAATAACACATTTTTCTCCAATTATGCTTGTAAATTATTGTTAAAATGTAACACAATCAGAGTTTTTTACTTCAAAGCTATCAACGTAAAAGAGGAATAAATAACTTGAAGGCTACTGCTCCTTTTTAGAAGCAGCTTCTGTATTTGGAAAACCTGTGTAAATTGAGCTAATATATTTGCTTACGAATTTATTTAGAATATCTGATTATGGCAAAAAACAATAGGGGGAAAATGTATTTCAGGGTCCGCCTTGGCGAAATTTGGCGATATTTTGGCGCCATTCCTGTTAACTTGCAACACTTTCCCAAGTAAAATAGAATGCTTAACATAATGCAATTAAACATATTAAAACACAAAAAATAATCTCAATAAACTGGGTTGTAAATCAAAATAAAACAAAGAAATAGCATGAAAATGGAAATACGTGTTATCTAATATACGCAGTACAAAAAGGAAATATCGACCTACCTTATTTACAAATTTGTGTGCCTTCGGTGCGCGGCACACAGAATTCTTTAACACCAAACAAAAACTGTTTAAAGTTTCTTTTCTTCTGTCCTCAACCATTTCTAAAAAAAGTCTTCCGCTCCCTCGCTGTGTAAAACCAAACACCCAGATGATCACCGGCAGTCGTCTTACGGTGTAAAGCACAAAATAAGCAAAGTGCTTTCCTAACTGACATCCAACGCGTAAATAAGCCCTGAGAAATATTCTGCTAGCATTCAAAATCACGGCCATGACGTCATGATACAGCGTCCATAAAATTCTCAGGTTACAGTAAATGAACCAAAACTTTGGCGATAAACAAAGCAACTTGAAATAATCCAAAGGGTACCCCAAAATATAGACTGCCCAAACAAAGAACAAACAATAACCTGCCTAGGGTTACGCCTTTGTGGAGGACTTCCTAAGCGAAATAGCTTGTATTCGAGCTATACATGCGGAGTGCCACCAAGACCGTCTCGAGGGGATGAGGGCATCTTGATCAAGATGAACTTGAGTGCCACAGTGGCTCTTACCCAACTAGCTCGGTCGCCAGAATTTCAAGACCGGGTTGATTCACTTGTGTCGAGTGATCTTTCCCTTCGTCTGCTGTCTAACGTTCCTTACCAAACTAAAGGATATGACGCATAGCAATAACTTCAGTTAATCTGTCTATATCCACATAATCAGTGCAATCAAAGTTATTTTCGTCAGAAAAGTACGCACGTGTTACATCACTGGTGTTTTTAATAAAATTAAAAAATGCGATTAAAAGTTAACCATGGCATTCTCTTAAAGCCAGATTTTTAATCTCATTCTAGTCATTTAATTTTTTTAAACCATTCGCATATGTGTAAGCGAACTCATAATGAAAAGTTAGATCCAAGAAAAAAGAAGGAAAGACTTCCCTAAAAATGTTTGTGCGGGGCTTAATGTAATAGGATTATGAGAACATAAAGCTTCACAACCTTTTCAAAATAACTTAGGAAACAATTACATGCTCATCAACTGCTATATTCGAGGAGGGGATATAGCATCCCCATCAAAGATGTTCATATAACTGTTGTGTTGTTGTTTTGTTGTTTTGGGCGCGAAATAATCACTTACAAAAATTTATAAACATGCAGAATTTTAATCTTATTACCAAATCAAAATTTACACAATGAAATACAACAGCAATAATTAACCAAATTCGATTTCGTATACAATTTTAAATTCCTTAATTGCACTGTCGTAGACAGGTATCACATATCATAGCTATAAAATATTCATTTTTATATGCGTCCCTAAGTACCACATTAACATATTAATGTCACAACCAACATACAAATAAAAATTTTACCTTATTTTAATGAATAAATTTTCACTTCCAAAAATTCAGATTACCATGTCTGTAACTAAGAGAAAGTGAAGGGTACTTACACGAGCAGACTTCGGGAATCTTGAATCTAAAACAAACTTACGCGATGCTGAAGGACAAGACACAGAGGGTTCTGTCTCCAGATGATTTAATGTAACCCCTCCTTATACAGTCACTTACGGTTTATAATACTGATTGTTATTGTTCTTACAGAAAACAGTTTGGATCACTTTCTTTACAATACATTGGAAACAGGAACACAACGTCGGATTAACGGCACATTATCAGTCGGAGCCAGAACCTGATATTCTGTCAGTCCCGAACAGTCTCTTTTATAATACGTCACAACTCGAGACGAGTAGGGGTAAAGGGCAACAAAAGGAGAGTAGGGGTAATTGCACATCATCAGTCGGAGCCAAAAGACGATATTCTGTCTGTTCGGAACAGCCTCTTTCCTCTTCGGAAACAGAAACACAAAGCCGGGATTATCTCACATCATCAGTTGGAACAGGACTTTTAACTTTGAGGCTTTCTTTAAATTCTGTAAACTCGGAACGCTTCCTCCTTATAGGGCAGAGTCATTTATAGTTTTGTCATTTTTTAAACGTCGTAAAACTGGCACACTTCATCGGTGTAGGGCAGAAAACTTTATCATTCTGCTTTTTCCTTCTCTATCTAAAATAACTATACACCTTTCTACTAGTTATCCGCCACATCTTCCTTTTCTTAACTTTTATTCCTTCTTCATTTTCATAAATGTCTCATTCAACTCAAGCAATCAAAAGCTAACCTTCCCCCAAATCCTCGTCTCTTTTTTTCGACAAAATCTTTCCTAGTTAACTCCAAACCTAATTATTAATTAAAAGCCATTTTCTGGCTCAACCACGCCTCATTTGAACTCAAACCTTTAATAACAGTTCTCCATTACATTTTTCGAAGCAATTATAACCACGTAGCAATTGAAATTAAACACCACACATATTTTTCTACATCACCCCAAGACAGGCCGTGTTCGCTGTGATTATTCTTGGAGATAACTTCATATCCCGATAGAATGCCTCTCAACAAAATAATAAGTTTGTCTAATCTTCTGTTTGCTTTGTAGTCCAAAGGCCATATAAACAATAAATAACTCCATATTCTAAGACGAGTCTTATTTTGCAAAGCTGCTGCATCCGTTAACTTCCTACACCGAAAGGCTTTCCTACAATTCACAAGTAAAAAGTTTTCTTTTTTTTCAAGCGCACGTTTTTTCTTAGGCGGACCATCCGTGGCTGGCTGTCAAAGGAACAGAAAGCATTTACCTGGCTGTGCAACAGACACTGAAAGCGAAAAGGATCCTTTAATTCCAATCTCATTGTTTAGATTTGACTGGTGCGTGCATCTACTAGTCCTACCCCTAATTAATCGACCTCCCTGGTAGGAATCGCGCAACATTTAGAAGTAATCCTAGAACCTGAACCTCAACATAACTATCTCCTCGAAGTAGTGGTAGAACTCCAAAAGTAGTGAATGAAGATCTGATTATTAAATAAGCCAAATGTTTGCTACGGCTGTTTAAATCTATTCTTTTTTCACTGTTTATGATCCCTGAGTTTCTTTCATGTTAGTGAAAGTTAATTGACAACAATGAATGATGTTGTGTCGCAAAATTTAATTGTACTAATGACAATTAAATTTATTTTAATTAAACAAAATTATTTAATCAGTGTCACCCAAATAGATTCTCTTGGTGAGTTGTGAATAGGATTTATAATGAGGAAAATGCCGCTGAGACAGTATAGTGGTTAGGGGAGCCTGCTGCGATACGTAAGGGCCCGGGTTCGAATCCCGGAGAAGGTATGAATGTCTGTAAATTTATAGTGTCTGCACTGCACGGGACACTCCAAATATTCGGCGAACTGAATGTCTCGAGAGGTTGTTGGTAGGAGAAGAGGTATAGATACCTACCGATCCGCTCCCTCGGAGTGCTCTCCTTCAGAACTGAAGGCGAAACTGGCAGAAGTCGTACTGTCACCTGTATGGTGCTTAAGGCTCTTACCAACGACAGTCTCAATCTTGCTCTCCATGCCGCGATGAATTTCGTGGTCTTGTTGTGACGCCACTGTCAGGCAAATGCGATAAGTCTCAAACGCAACAATCAGAAAAACAATTAAAGCAGCTGTCACTACAGGAGGCTCTTTTACTCTGAGTGAAAGGGAAGAAATATTTGGCGTCTTTGCTTCACTTTATAAACATTGCAAGTGATGGATAAATGGGTTTGACGAACTGAGGGCGTCGAGTGAATTCTTTCGGGCGGCAATTAAAAAGGCAGGAGTGACCTTATCTTCATGTTTCTCTCAGAAGTTAGAAGAGGTTTAATTTCTGTTTCTTATGTGTTTGGGTGATTCGCTTTGCAGGTGTCAAGATGACAGTCTTTGTAGCAGCAGTTGTGTTTCTATTCGTTTGGGTGGACTGAAAGTAGTAAAAGAAAAATGAGAAAATTCATCTGCTTGGTCGAGCTTAATTTTATGTTTACTTTCAGCTTGTAGAATTTTAGTGGGTGGAGAAACCAAGATTCCTTCGAGGCTTGTGCGAAGGTAAAAATCAATTTTGTCTGATATTACCTAGATGTAGAAAACGAAGGATTTGGGGCCGACTTGCCTTGCTGCGGGCTTCCCTGTCCCTGGGGCCCGACGCACTCCTTAGAAGACAGCCGCTTTGCAAAGCAACGTTCCGGTCGTAAGAGAGAAGAATTAATGCTTGTTGTGCTTCATGCTTGTATTATCGCTCGAGTCGAGCAGATGCATCAATAGGCTTGATTATCGGCTAATTCCCACTAACTGATGATTTTGTTCTTTCAATCTAATATGCAGGTCACAACGAGACTCCTGAACGCTTTCGTGTGAGAAGTGTTTACCCGTCTTTGTGTTCCTCGTTCGTTGCGTTTTTTTTTCATTCATTTGTCTACAGCTACTTCAAAATTATTGATGTTCTGGGACCTTCACTTATGTTTTCTTCAATAGCGGTCTGAGTGGGAAGCTATTATTTTTCCTGAACTCGTATTTTGTGTGGATTGGTGAAGGACGATTTCATGAACTCGATGGTTTAAGGAAGTCCTACTTTGAGTTATATTTGTATCAATTCTTTTACATACAATTGTCATTGCCATGTAACGAAAATTTTATTTTATATTAAATACTTGGTAGGAATAAAATTTTAAATAAATGTAAGAGAAAATGGATTGTATTCAAGTGTTTGGTTTAGCTTATGTAATTACGGCAAAGCCTCGAGAGCTATTTGCCTAAGGGGAGGGATACCTTCGTCGAGCATTTCTAAGGCACACTGGCTCGTAAACACAGAACGGAACGCATGAACTGGACCCCGTCCTGGGAACCTCTAGGGCCTGCCTTTTCGGGGTGAGTGTGTCCAAGCTCCTGTGACCCCTTCAACGGCGGCGCAGACCCCACAGTCCCTGCCCGGCTTTATACAAAGCATGGGAGAAGGAAGAAACGCTAGCAAATATAAAAAAACGAAAAATTGGACACATGACATCTTTGCCTCCGAGCACCATTCTATCGGCATCGATTTTCTACTTGGTGCTTTGTCCACTTTGTTAGTCCCCGTCGCCGAGACTGGGAGGGCTAAAACTCCGATGTTTAGGTCGATGATCTCCGATCTAGCTCCACCACAGACAAAGGAACAGACACAACAGTATCAGTACGGTCCCTGCCAATTCTAAACCAACCTTAGAATGAACTACGGCTCTAGTCCTGTGAAGTCAACTTATGTTACCCCGTGGTTGAGACTGCCTAAGTACAGATCCTAGACAGTACTTCCCAGGAATTCTCCTGAGTCAACCCCCGGGGGCGCTCGTAAACACAATACACATTGGGAAAACCACGGAAACGTCTATGCAGCCAGCCCGTTCACGGGATTCGAACCTTGGACCAAGCTACCAGTGTTCAGCGACTTTACAACTCGACCGCTGGTCAACCCACAAGCATACATCAAAGGTGCTTATCATATGACTGAAACTGAAAGTGACTGGTCTTTCCAAACTGAGATAAAGCTTTCATCTGCTTGGAAAGTGTTAAACATTCTTTAAAATTCTAAGATCTGAAAAATCAGAAAGATTTACATTTCTTTCATATTACCGCTAACTGAATGTAAATACTCGTATGTAATAACTGCCATTAAACAAATATGTAAACTATTACTTCTACCACAGTTTCGTTGTTCTCTTCACTCAAGTATGTTAAAGTACCCCAGACAATATGGTCTTTGCTGGACACTGTCTAAATGTCACTCAGTTTGGCTTGGGTTCGAATTCCTCGTAAGACATGAATGTTTGTAACTGTAGAAATGGCTTTGCTGAGTGAAGACACTTAGCATTTGTCGATGTGAGTTTTTTTCATAGGTATGTTGCCGAAGAGGTAGAGTACAAGATTCTTAAATTTCATTCCCAAGTATTTCTTCGTCGCAATTCGGATGCACCAGTAAAGGTAATCAACCTCACAAACTATGCCTTGAATGAATAATGCAATCCTAAAGTTGTACTGCCCGCACTAGTGACATAAAACAAGAGTATAACATAATGTAGAATTAAAATTCAAAGTAAATAAAATATACAAATAGTATAAGATTTTTTCTTCTAAGCATGCTCATGAGTATAATAACGTGAAAATAATCATGCAGTTTAAGTTTTGTCAAAGTCATTGTATATCCAAAATGTCAGTTAAAGTTTCCTGCTAAATTTACATAAGACCAATTTTAACAGTTTCCTTAAAATAAATACAATTTTCCAATATTTGTTTTATTTTTCTGCAATTTTTACCATTAAATATTGATACTTAGCTACACATTCTTGGACTATGTCGCATATATTGATGAATGTAATCTAAAGTCATTTAAAGCATTGAAAGTCTTGTCATTTACAATTACCTTTTATATTTTTAGTCCAAAGGGGCTTTACCTGAAGGACTATTGTTTTCGCTTTGCGATTTTGCGTCGGAAACATTAAATGTCGATTCACTTTTCAAACTGTTGCCACCAAATATTACAGCCCTGTATTATATATAAAGAAATCGAATAATGCAGAATGTGCATAAATGTATGTATGTTTCTAGCGTTGTGATAAAACGACGGTATCTAGTTATACCTACTTAACGACGGTTATTGTTAACATGATCAACTGTATCTGTTATAAATCAAACAAAATGAATTTTTAGCATGTAAATGATATTTACGTTTCCCTTTCTTGAAATTTATTTCAAGAATTATATTTTTTCTTCTTTCTATATTTTTTCTAAAATTATTTTGCGATATTGTTCTTTAACTGAATTTTATGATTTAAGTGCGAAGAACATGATATTTAATAAATAAAGGTACACACAAAATGTTAAAAAACGACCCTTTGAAAAATTCTGAAATTTTAAAAATCTGAAATATTTCAGATTTCCTTCTTTTTTTCATTTTTTTCTTAAACTCACATTTATTTTCTGCTGAATCATAACATTCTTGACTGTTGTCATCAGTATTACTTCCCTCTGTTATTCCTCAGCATAATCAACATTACTAAAAAAATATACTCTAAGCATAGTACCAGGATGCAAACAAAGCGATTAATCGGCACAGTACGCAATTTGTACAAGTTTGAGAACGAACTGCATTTTTAACGTTCACATTAAATAATGTTAACTGTGTTGACAATGGTTACACTTTTATAATGGTGGTGTGGTGAAACTATCAATGCTCTTTGATTATTATATGCAGATATACACGCATTTATGTGTACATACACACAGGCATAAACACTCGGACAAAATCTGAAAATTAACCACATATCAAAGTAACATTTTCAACTGGATATAGATAACATTCATAAAACACACTCGAATGCTCAATAAACTTCATGAAAAAATATTTGCGAAAGAAAACTAATGTTGTTGACAAAAATGCTACAGTAAATGTTAGATACAAGAATTACATTTTTATTTGCTTTAGAAACCTTTTCGTTTGAAAAAGAAAACAGTAATATTTGATAAATTTGCATGCTTCTGATTTATTTAAGCAATTCTTACTGAGTTCATTCTTAGAAAAGTAAAGTTTCCTTTCTCTGTTATAGCGCTTTTCATCCCATTTAAACTC
>KK118122.1:724167-754793 GCA_000611955.2 Stegodyphus mimosarum | reverse complement strand
TTCCAATGATTTAATACTTTTATTCATGAATGTTGTCAACGAAGAATCATCAATGTTGTCGCAACACCATGAATATCGAATTTTTCTTACTTAGAATTTGTAATTGGGTTTCGCCAATTGGTTCTGTAAACCAGACGCCTTAACTAACTTTCTAGAATTCAATTCGCTTTGATAATTTTACTTTTCGCTATTGTAAATCTTATTCTGTTCCACTCAACCGAAATTTTTGCTTTTGAATTATTCAGCGCGACATTTATTTTTTCAAGCATTTCTTTAAGCTTCGACATTTATTTCTGAGCTTCTTCAGAAGGAAGTCGAACCGGTATTTTTAACTTTTAGAATGCTAACGTTAAGAATTGTGTAACTTTTAATAAATGAACGAACTAAATTTGGACAGCACATTTTAAAATAATGAAAAAATTAAACATAAAACTTTCCTCAATCTAATATACATACTTATCTCAGTCATATATAAAGGCAAACAAAATAAGAAGATGAAAATCAAAACATAATAAAAATGTTAATAAAATTTTCTATTATTACACTGATCCTAGAATCTTTGAATTTACGTACAGGAACATAGACAGTATTGTCGTAGTTAACAACTTTTAACTTAACTGAAGTAGAGGAAATTAATCTAAAGCAGTTAAATCTAAACACAAAAATAACACTCGAAATAATTATGTGGACTATTTTTGCCTTGAACAGTTTTTAAATTTGAATGTTACCTTTGAAAACTGCTACGCTATATGATAAAAGAAGACTTTTTTCCCCTAAAAAGAAATTACATTTATTTACTGGAAACGTTAACCACTGAATTTACTGTCATTGCTTAGTTACCCAAACCATCAGAAATAAAAAAAACTAATTTTAACTGATGACGAAAACTATATAAACAGCCGCCCGGACGATATAGTGGTTAGGGAAGCCTACTGTCGTACCGAAGGGCCCGGATTTTGGAGAAGGTGTGGATTTGTGTAAACATATAGTGTCTGTCTGGCATGGGGGCACTCTAAATATGCGGCGAGCCGAAATTCCTACCGAGATGTTAGTTGCAAGGGAAGAGGCGTGTGAGACCCTGGAACCCGTTCCCGGAAGGTGCTCTCCATCAAAACTGGGGGCGGAACTGAGCGAAGTCGTACTATATGGTGCTGTCATCTGTATGGTGCTCAAGGCTCTTGTCAACGACAGACACAATATTGCTCTCCTTGGCACGATGAATTATGTCATAATAAGTCAGCATATAATGCATAAAACATGAATAAAATCATGATTAAATAGAGCCTAATTTTATAATGTACTAAAAATAATAATACTCCTAATAAAATGGAGATTTTGTCAAATACGTAAGGTAACAAATAAAGGTATATTTTTAACTAAATATATAAAGAAGGTTATGAAATAGCAATTAGAGTTGAAAAGTAAAAAAAAGAAAGAAAATGAACTGTGCGCCAGTTGCTGCTTCAAATATTTTGCAAAATAAGCATACAACAAGAATATTCCAGTCATGAAGACAAAACGAGGAAAAACAAAATTGAAAATCGAAAATACTATTATTATAAGAAATGGAAGGAAATCATGCAAAAAGATCGTTCTTCATCAAGGAGCAGACCACAGGTTCATATCATCTAGAACCTTTCTAAATTTATTTCTGGGAGAAATTTAAAAGAATTATAAAAATTAGGGAATTTTAAGGCTTATCACTGCGAGTTAAACGGGACTGTCAACTGTATCCTCACGTATGCTCCAACCGCAGATCTTCCAGAAGCTAGATGGATGAACTAACCACTTACATCACCAGCGCAGATGCGATAATTCCTTACAAATGTAACATAGTGTCACTTACAATTTTCGTGGTTTAGCACAAGAATTCTACGTCTTATTCAATTTTATGAATAAAACAATGAATGGAATATGGTAGAAACTTTTTTACCAAATTTAACATTATAAATTTTTAAGTGGATAACACACGACTTCCTTGTAAGGCCTGTTATTTATACACATTTTTTGTTGCGCATCATTTAAACTTACTCTCTCGAATTATTCTAACTTAATAAACCGATTCCTCAAGGCAAATTGAAAATGACACTAAAAATTGCGAAGTTTGAAATTAAATACCCCGGTCAATTTTTGTTGTACGAGGGACAAATATCTTGTATTTTTATATTTTCATAAAGTGTATGAAACTTTCCTAAATTTAGGTAGAAGAACTAAGAGACCGCATTAAAAGTAGGAGTTCCTTGTTTGCCAAAAAATAATTTTCTTTCAAATTTGACATTGCCAAAATATGAATATTTTCGTAATTTAAAAAAATTCTATATTTTTGCTACACTTGTTTATCCCAATTATTCTACCTTAATTAACCAATCCCTAAAAGCAAGTTGCAAATAACATAAAAATTGCAAATTTTAAATTAATTGTCCCTGCGAAAGTTTGTTGTACGGGAGTTAAACTTCTTGTAATTACACTTTGTTCATAAAGGGTATAAAAATTTTCAGATATAAATATATGAACTGGGAGACCGCATTAAAAGTTATGTTTTATTACTTTTCCAGAATCTTTTTTAAAACTATGACGCTGTCAATTTTTGTCATTTAAACACTTCTGTATTTTTGCTGCACTTGTTTAATTTGTTAATTTGTTTCATGGAATTATTCTAAATTAATTAACCAGTCCCTCAAGACAAGTTGAAAATGGCACCAAAATCTGCAAATTTTGGAATTAAAATCCCAATCTGTTTCGTCATTTAAAACATTTGGAACCATAATGACCACGACCAATGACTGCGGAAATAAAGACTGAGAAGGAACTTTCAACTCAAGTAAGGGTATATATATATACATACTCCAAACGTAGATAATATATCTACGTTGTTATCTACGTTTGGTATTGACATAAATAAATTTATTTATTTATGTTGTTTAGTACTTTAATTTAAGTGGACTCAGTCTTATAATTAAACATGAAAAACTTACTAATCTTTCAGAGAATATCCTAAAAAATACAATAAAAATTATTAAAGCATACAGAACTAACATTTTGCTTTAAAAGAAAAATGTGAAACGTTTTCGAAGAAACCTGAAATATTTCTAGAAAACACATTTTCAGCACGAAAATGCACATAACCTAACATCTTTACCCCCAAAAACGTTTAACACATTTCGCTGTCTGTAATGTTAGCTTATTTGGCAAATTGTTTTAAAATACTGAAAGCGCATAATGGTAATTTTACATTTTTATATGGTACTGGTTTAGTGAAAAATTTGCTATAAAAATACTGTTAACTATGTAAATCATTGCACAACTTTGGAAATAAAATTTCTTATTCCGACGCCTCTGACTTGAAAGAGGAAATAATTACAATTTTTATCATTGAAGAAACTGATCTTCAAAAAGAATTAAAGGTAATTATTAATTAAAAACTGGGCTAAACGCATTTTAACTAAAACCTTGCTATGTTTTTACTGGAATATTGCGAAGCTTTTAGTGGAGTTTTATTTTATTTACAAATGTAATGCTGTTAATGTTGTTTGGAGAAATAAGCAGTAAAAGAGTTAATTAGTTACAAAAATGAAGACATTGCTTGACACGTCACAAATTGTGGAAAAAAACTGTTCTTCAATTAAAACATGAATGTAATATACTATAATAAATAATCGTATATGTAATATATGCTAAAAGGTTATAATAAGTATATATCTATGAGAGTTTTTTTTAATTCACTAAAAGCCCCTTTTTTAATTTTAATATTTAGATTTAAATGTTAGGCAATTCATTTTAAGAATTAATATTTTAAACTATTTTTCTAGAGTGAAAATTTTCGCTTTGCTGAGTACTGCCTGTTGATTTCTTTCTTATGCTGGAAAAGTTTTCGCTTCTAGTTCCGCCTGAAGAATTGATTGCAGCCTCGAGTATCTTAGGCTTATATCACGTGCTGCTAAGGCCTCAAAGAGGTGCGCTGCCCATCTGCGAGCAGACAACATTTTCCCTCAACTAGCTTTGCACGGAAAGCCGTCTTACTTCCCACAGAAATAAACCTCTCAGGAAACGTTTGTTAACAGCATAAAAGACGAAAACGGCAGTTACCTCAAAACCCACAATACGTTTCCTTGAATATTCTGAAAAACAAATAACTCTAAACTTCACACTAACTTTGCTAAAGTTTGTTATCACATCTGAAGTGGCCGAAATACATTTAAACCGCAAGCGGATTCGAGAAAGCCACTTAAGCATTTTTCAAACGAATGCTTCTTTGCAATGTTTTTCAAAACACTTTTTCAAGCAAGTATGCAATTTGTTGAGGCAGTTCAATAGCTAAATTGTTCAGGAGGAAGAGCAAAATGTAATTATCTTTTTGTGAGTGCTTTCTTATCGTTAGGTGGAATCCAAATTACGTTTTACAGTTTAACCACGTGAAAATTAACATCTTCAAAAGAATAAAGCAATCAAAGAGTAAATGTGCATACGCAGTGCAAGCTAATAATTTAATTATTTAGGCAGAAAGCTTCAGAATTCAATCTAATGAGAAAGACTTTGCAAAATTCGAAGTCAGTGCATACAATGCTAGACAGAAAACATATCGCTGTGGTCTTGGCGTGGGTTACAGGGCTTATGTTAATATGCGTCACAGGAGGTTATGTTATTAGAATATGGTAAAGTGCACGAGGTCTATGTGCCTAAAGGAAAGGATGCCATCGCGGAAAATTTTTAAAGTAAACTGGCACGTATCCACATTACATGGGCTTGAACTTGGGTTAAACTCCCAGTATTCACAGGTCATTCACAGGTAGGGTGCCACCTGGGGGGATAAAGTATGTCTTTGAGCAAATGAATTCCATCTAATCACTTAAGAGAGTTATCAGGACTTAGTGTTCTGTGCATGCTCTTTGCAGACATAGTAAATTCTGTAATAGGGTTCTTATCCTCAAATTTTCAGTCCTGAACTGGAACAGTGAGCGGATAATACGCTATGTTCTGATGTAACTGCTGGGCTGGAGAATAACTGCACGTGAAGGGATTTGAAATCCCCTTTTATTCAATCACTATTAAATACAAAACTTCCCAACTCGGAAGAGATACAGAACGTAAAGGACCACACTTTGGTCGAACTTAACAATCAAATAAATTTAAATAAATTAAAATATAACTTAAATTAAACTTTGCTTCGCAGAGCAATTCGCGGAAGTTGGCCTCTACCGAAAAGGGTGCGTAGCAAGGTATACTAAATACTACCGCACTTTAATTTATTTTACAAAGCAATCACGTAGTAAGCACTATGGCTTATAAATTTAAACTGCTAGATGGTCAGGCGAACGTTGAGCAGCGTGACCGTGATCTGAGGCAAAGCTCTCACACACCGAGAGGTTTCTACCTCTGGCTTAAATAGTGCATGGCTGAACTTCAAAAATTAGCATAAGCTAAAAACGCGCGCTTCTTCTGACAGGAAGTTGAAGCAGAGAGGAGATAGAAAAGATTTAAATTAAAATAAACTTGGTTAGTTTAACTAAAACCTTACAGAGTAAGCTCTGTGTATAACACTCTCAGAATCTATCCGCCAGGCTTCGTAATAATCGTAATAATACTTTTTATGCAACACTGGACAGTTAAACTTTCAGTCAATGGTTCATGTAGCTTATTTCTTCGAATTCAATTTCCTGTGGCATATTAGAAGACAACTGTAGTCAGAAATACAAACAGAAAAAACAGGTAATAAAACTAGAGTAAGTCTATAAATCGTTCATCTTGTGCCGAGCTCTCCAGTATTTCTCCCACAAGTGTCCCGAGCCCAGTGCAGGGCACCGATTCAAATGGTTCGCATCCATTCCCTCACGAATGACTTGGCAGTATTTTTATACGATATAGATGCTTATAGAGGCAACCATGGCCAGTGGCGAGGTAACAAGGGATAACAGATATATGTCCTTTGTCCTTGTCATTTTTTGCCTCTTTGAAGTTTTTCCAATAGTACTCTCTAAACGATTTTTTAATTAACCATTCGGCTGTATAAAAAAGAATTGGTTTATTTGTTATTTGAACAATTTTGGTTGCCTTCTTTGCCAGGAGGTCAGCTGTTTCATTAACCTGGAGTCCACAGTGTGCTGGTACCCACTGCAAAGCAACATCTTTATGGTTTTCGATTAAATCATTAAGGTTCAGGCGAATATGCAAAATATCTGCTGAAACAAGAGCTTCAGATGAAGCAATGGTCAGGAGAGAATCCCTAGAATTTGATAGTATAACAGCCCTTGAAAGTTTTCAGATTGGCATTGGAGCTGTGACACGGCGATTTGAATTGCATAGATCTCCGCGGCAAAAGCTGTTTTAAACGGTCCGACATGAGAGTAAAATTAGAAGAGCCTGCAGAAGACGCCAGAGACAACATTTATATGATTATTTAATATGGAGCCATCAGTAAACACATGCAGCCACTCATTATCTGGGTACAATTCATGGAGAGTCTCCAAGGCTACAACATTTAGAATTAATTCATTAGTTTTTTTCTTAAAAACCTCACTTGATAGGTTTATCCTAACCATGTACTTCCTTCCTTCAATTGGACATTGTGACTTGATGAGATTTTCCATCTCCCAGTTCAATCCTAGTTGCTCTTTTAAGGAAACCATACTGGGTTTTGAGGTTCCGTGAAGATGATAAAAAAGGGCTATTCCAAGGCTTAAACAATCTGGTAGTCTTGTGGACTTTTCCCAAAAAAATAATAGCCTTCTCTTCCATTACTGATTTAATACTCATATGTTGGGTAGATATCAAAAGCGCATTTAACCGAATGTAACTTTATGTGAACAATTGGATATGCTTTAAGATTAAAGTCATAGCATCAAACTTAAAATAAAACGACGAATGCGTTTCTTGTTATGCTAATTTATCATATGTCTAGAAGTAAATCTCATTAAAAGGCTGGAAAAATATTTTCTTGTCTTTCAGAAAAACTTACAGTTGTTTCATATTTTTACTATTTTTAATTATGCGTTCAAAATATTTATGTTAATTAATTCCTTAAGAAAGCTTATAACTATTTATCCTGCCGTTTTTCCTAACCTCACGCCGGCAGTCTTCTCAATTCTCGTTTCTCTTATTCTATAATCGTTAGAAATGTTTATGCTGAACAAATTTTAAAAAAATTTTCAAAAATAATATTAGTCTTATTATGTAATTTAATACATCTGAACATAAATTTGAGCTAATTCTTAAAGTTAATTCTTAAATAAAAATATCCTTCACGGGATTTTTCAGCTATTTACAGGAGTTAGAAACGACTGAACTATTCCATTTTTAAGGAAGAAAATATGTTATAAATTTTATTCGTCAGTATATTATTTTTTAAAGTTCGAGAGTGGAAAACCTTCTTCGGATGCATATAACTCTTTACAGCACTCAGATATAATATATTTTCATTTTGAAAGAATGTAGCTTGTTAACATGCGCTGGTGTCTCAAATGTAGTTAATTCTTTATTCGAAGAAAAAAACGCTGCTTATGTGTTACGTGACGTAAAACCTTAATTGTCGTAAATGAAAAAAAGTCTAAATACATAGAGAACATAAAGAACTTAAATTATTAAATTAGAAGTCTTAAAATCATATTTTACTGCTCATTTCTTGCCAAAACTTGTCCGAAGCTAATTAACTACAAAAATTATAATTTCGCTCTCTAATATATTAGCCGTGATTAACTCTTCAGTAAAACAACATCGAATACTAACTTCGCACTTCAGAGCTTGAAATAGAGCCATAACTTCCTTTTGTTAACCCTTCGTAGCAATGGTTTCCAACTCGTCTCTTTGCTTGAAGGGATGTTATCGACAGGTGTGATCTAATCTGGTTTCGGTATCGGAAATCAAGTGACTTGCTCGGAAATTGAACCGCCCTTATTTTACTTTGGAAACAAACTTTCGACTTCGGAGAAAAATTGTCGATCCAACTTTTATGATGGGCTTGGACTGAGGCTCCGTAGTAAAATCAGCTTAAAAAAAGGTTAATAAAAAGATCAAAGAAAACAAACTTCAGCACAAATTAGCTTACATATGCAAAGGCGTTCCTTTCCTGGTTTTTTTGTGTGCTGTGAATATTAATTCTACCTAAATTATTTATCATGTAATACTTTGCATTACTCTAGAACCCATAAGTTTGCTTTGATGGCTTCGATTTTAGATTCCTATGAACATTTACCTATATATATTTCTAACAGTGATTTTATTTCACATTCTATAAAAATGAGTTCTCGTTTCTTGATTTGAAGTCTTAGATTATGTTAGATAAAAGTAAAAACAAGATATTTTTGCTTCAGTGTCATATGCTTCCGGTTACTGACCTGGTCCTTCAGCATCGTTCAAATTTATCTCACACGGTAGAGATTTTACTATGTGTAGCATGGATGGGAGCATTTGTTTCTTTAAAACTCTTTATTTCCTTAAGACTTAATTTTTAGATAACTTGAACAGCAATAGTGGTCAGTCTGACCGCTATATGAAACTTTTACAGTGATCCCTCATTGTCCTCATTATCAGTGAAGAAAAACACAAATAAATTGATGAGTTTAGGGTTAAACGTTTGCACACATTTAAATAGTAATAAAATGTTGCGCAAATGTTGTTATTACTCTGAAGTTTATCGTTTTATTTCCGCACTTTTGTTTACTTTTCGATCTCAGGTCTTTGTTTTTCTTTCGAATTGAGAGTCCGTGGGAAACTTGGAGATGGCTGAAGAAAAGTGCAAAATTAATCTTCCATTTGCAAGATAAGGATAAAAAGTCAGTTCCGTTTAGTGGATTTAATAAACAAATATTTGATTTCTTCAAAAATTATGAAACCCTTTAGTGTTCCGCACCTTAGTTAACTTCTACTAAGACTGTCAGACGATTTATCACCCCGTTTTTGAAAGTAACTACACCTTCAGAAGAAAGTTTAAACAACGTTTATTAAGACTTTAAATTCAAGAGATGCATGTTTAAAAATTAATCTCCGCAGCATTCGGGATTTAAGATAACATAGCAATAAATTAAAATTCAAAGTATAATTAATGCTGAAAATTCACAGTGTAAGCATCTAAGAAATATCTACTCCATTCTAAGTGCTCAAGTGAATTCGGCTACCTAAAAGGGTCGGATAACGTAAGTCTCAGATTCAGACGAGGAAACTATCACAGCTTTCAGCGTCACTGCCAAAGCACCAACTTTCAATAACTCAATTCTTATATGCACATATATCATTTACATCCTAAGCTAGCGAAAAGTATAAGTGATGGCACATTTCAAATTAGAATATATTCGGTTACATACATAAATACTCTACAACCTTCCCAACAAAATCTTCTTAAAGCAATCCATGGTGATAATTTTTAACTGACGTTAAAATGCTAGACGTATAAGATACAGTAGACATAGTATGGAACGTAGGAGAACAAGATATTTACGATATAAACTAAACAAATAAAGAAGAAACTATATCTTGTGCAGTGAAACATTAGTATCTAGCACTGGAAAACTAGAAGAGCCCGCTACAATTGCTTAAGAAAAAGGAACGTTAGAAGATAAAACAAATGTGCATACCGTTAACGAAATGTACATACCGTTAACGTTAGAAGATAAAACAAATGTACATACCGTTACCGAAAATTTCTCAATAAAGACTTCAACTGAAAATCTTTTATTAGAGAGCAGTTAACAGATTCCGTTCTTGGTTCCTGTTATGGAAAGCGGACTGAAGTTAAAAAAAGCATTCAAATTTTTCAGGAGCTATATGAAGAGTTGTCTCTAAAACATCTGAAAAAAATATGATGTGAATACCGTCTGACTTGTACGGCCAGTTAAGTTTTTCTGTACTTCATTTAAACATTTCTCGAACTATTCTAACTTGATTAACTGAGCTCTCAAGGCAATTTGAAACTGAAATCAAAAATTGCAAATTTTGAAAATAAAACTCCCGTTCAAATTTTGTCGTACGGGAGTCAAACTTCTTATAATTTTATTTTTTTAAATGAGTATAAACCTCTTCCACATATAAGTCTAGGAACCGGTGGAAGGCATTAAAATTAGATTTTTGTTATTTGTCGAAAAAAATTTTCTTTAATTTGAAATTACCAAAACATGAATAATATTTTCCTCACTTAAAACACTTCTGTAACTTGAAGTATATGACTACGGCCAACAACTGCGAAACAAAAGGCCAAGTAAAAACTTTAAACAGGTAAGGTGATATGTGGGCGATGAAAAAGAGTAAAAGACGTTGCAATGTTGATGGCGTGGCTCGTAGATACCATAAAACGCAGATCATGCTGAAGAGGAAGAATTCTGATTGTGTAGAGTGCTAAAATGGTGTATTCGTAATGATTAACCCGCCCAGACTGCCAAGGTTTCTAAATTCAATATTTATTTGAGTTGATATATGTGGCTACAATTCACTTGGTACTCTAATCATGCCTATAGGAGAACATTTACATTTTTTATACTGTTGCTATAGGAAAAGTGGAGTGGGAAAAAGCTTCTTATAGTAAGAGAGGCAGTAGCTAAAGTGCGCAGTGATCCAGTATGGAAGCTCACCAATGGTTCATTTCTCAAAATTTTGAATTCATGTTTCGAATTAGGTACGCCATTTGCGTTATGCAACCCTGTGACATAGATTAATCTAGAAATGGCAGTCCGGAAAGTTGTTATTACTTTTAGAACACAGAGAGGAAATACTCAAATTAAAAATGAGGATGAGGAATGAAGAGGCTAATACTATATTAAATTATAAAATTATAAGGCTGATTTACGTATTATTTTTTGTCTTACATACACACACACACACATATATATATATATATATATATTATAATGTGTGTAATAAAAAAAGAAGTCAGAAGTAAATTGACGAGCAGGAATTTTAACGTCGTAGAAGTGTTGATCTATAACGAATAGGAAATTGGAGGCGAAGGCAGATTAAATCTCCATTTTTATTTCCGCTTGTTGTGGCCACAATCAACTTGGCACATGAAATGTGCCTATTCCAAAATAGCTCACATTTTAGATTAATTTTCAGTAAGAAAGAAGAAAGTAGCAGACAGCAGTCCAACCGGACCAAAGCGTAAAGAGTAAGTGCGTTACGTTCAGGGTGAAATCCCAATTCAGACTGACTTAGTTTTGGTTTACAATGCATTTTCATTGGATAGTAATTCTGTAAAATTATTATTGGTTACTTGACTTTTAGTTCCATTTACATCATCAGAATTATGTAAGTGCCATATGACATGGATCAATCTAGAAATGACGCAGTGCGTAGAGAGGTTATTATTTTTAGAATTGAGAAGGGAAATTTACGTTGTTAATTTAATCTTAGACATTTTCTTTATTTTTCTTACATATATATATATATACATACACTCATATATATACACGTTTAATTCTGCTTATTGCAATAATAAAGAGATGCACAGCGAGGTGTTATAATAGTCACATACACAAAATTTCAATGACAGATATTGATGTTATTATACATGTATATATATTCCCATCCCCTTACCTGGCTTAAACGTCCTTACGTGGCATTTATTTTCGTAATCTCTAGTCATGAATATTAAATTACAGAAGTGGTATTAAATGACGAAAATAGTCATATAATTGGAGGCACTTCCAATTACAGAAATGTTTCAAATTTTGAAAAGATTCATATTTGGCAATGACAAGTTGAAGGAAAAATTAATTTTTGACAAATAACGAAACCTGACTTTCCATGTGGTTTCCTGATTTCCATAATTATATTTGGGAAAGTTTTCTATTCGTTATGAATAATAAAAGAGTTTGATTAGATAAGAAGTTTGATTCCCGTAAGACAGAAATTCACCGGGATATTTAATTTCAAAACTTGTAATTTTTGTTGTCGTTTTTAACATGCCTTGCATCGATTGGTTAATTAAGTTAGAATAATTGCAATAAAGAAGTTAAGTAAAGTGCAGCAAAAACGTGTGTGTAATTTAATACAGAGTACAAGGAAGTCATGTGGTGTACACATCAAATTTTTTACTTCTAAAAATTGTGACATAGACACCACATGACTTCCTCGTACGGCCTATTAAATTACACTTTTTGCTGCAACCATAAACTGATATTAAATATCGTTAGATATTTTTCGTTAGACGAACTACGTGCATCAACTGTTATTATATATCTAGTTAGATTTGGTTATTTATCGAAAAATTTTTTTCTCAAATTTGGCATTGCAAAAAAAAGCTTGAATATTTTCGGCATTTAATATCAATTCCCTTTTAAAAAAGTATATGACTACGACCAAGACTGCGAAAATAAAGGCCGGGAAGTTACGTTTAAGCCGAGTAAGAGCATGGATATAAATTTATATATGTGATAATTTCGAAGATGGGCGCAGGAATGACGAAGCTGAGCAATCAGGGCACGTCAGAATCCGGGTGTTGTCGTTGCGGAGTAGAAGGCAGCAGAAAGATGACGTAGAAGAATTTAACTTTAAAGACCCATATCTTTATTCAATAAAACGGCAGATCATTTTTTCTTTTTGACGAAGAGCTCGAAATTACATATCCAAAAGTGATTCAAATTAAATAATACTAAATTTAAGATTTCTGCCTCATAACTTATTGAAACAAAGGAAAGAGGAATAGACAGAACAACGCAAGGTCTTATGGCAGCGATGAAAGTCTGGCTAAAAAATGGCGCGTACTTGGTATTTATATCAACGGTTATATAACATGCTAGTATGTTCTCGAAAGTACTGCTCTAAGAGGAAGATTCTGAAATTGCGGAAAGTTTATTAGAAGTTGCCTGTTCGCGTAGAGCAGATCGTATTTTTTATATTTTACATATATATATATATATGTAAGATATAATAAAATGCGATAGCTATGTTAAAAAATAATTGGCGACCTTAAAACTGACTATTCTAAATTTTCTTTTTATGTTCTCCCCCTAACTTCAACCTTTCTCCTAAATTTAAGATCTTTCCAAATTACATAACACTGCTTGAAAAAGGTAACTAAAACTAAAATTAACCAATCCCGGCTTAGATTCATATATGCACCTTTGTAGTATATTGCATAGTGAGCATTGACGCCTACGTTTTTACTGACTTCTGCCATGCAAACAACGCTGCGCCGCTTATGCTGCTAAGATGCTTACGTCGTACCTTTTTAAACCAGTGTACATAAAAATTTATTGTATTCAAAGGTGATTGAAAAGTACTTTGTCTGCCAAAGAGATGATTTGAAATGTTTAAAAAATAAAGATTGTGATTTGCCGAAATTAGTTTTGTCAACATGTTGTTCATGCCTTGGCACTCAGCCATGTCTACAGCCCGTTGTTAAAACACCGCATTAAAATATGACATCTATACATACGTTTGGAATTGCCAGTTGCAATAAAAGAGTCAGTGAACAACTAGTTATCATAGCGATCCCTTGCGCAAAATTTAAACATTTTTTGACTAATCCTTTCCTAGTTATTCGAGATACACACATAAGTACATACGTACAGATGTCGCGAAAAAACCCCTTATGATTCCATTTTATAATCCATTTTGGAAAAAAGAGTCTTTACTCTGTCCATTCATATAGACATCAATCAAACAAATGGACTAAATGGATTCAGCAGCGGTCAAAGTGTCTTTTTCGGTTGAAACCCAAAATGTTTCGCTATTGAAAATACTTCGTAAAATTTACTTACTCAGTGTTGAAACAACTAAAAGTGTTTCTTTATGTCCAGATGTATTCATACATGCGTTTGTTTCCATACAAAATAAAACTTATTAATTGTTTCAAACATTTTATGAAATACCTTAAATTGAATTGTTAAAATAGAAGGAAAAGCACAATGTGACTTGGAAAAATATGCCATAGTATCTTTTAAGAAGAAACAAAATACTGTTTTTAATCACATATAATATCAATTATAGAAATGTTAAATTTATGTATTATTTCTCAAGTGAAATCATTTATTCTGTTAGGAATAAATTTTTAATCTGCTCGAAAAAATATTGTCTAGATGATTGCAATATTTAAAATCAGTGGAAGAATCATATTGGTTTAAAAAAATTAAATATTAATGTATTTTTTTTATTTTAGGGAATTACTTTCGTTTATCTCATTTGAAAACTAGAGTCAATAATTGCAGTCACTTCATAGTGCAAAATTCTAAACTCAAAATATTCCAGTTATTTCCCCATTCTATACATCATTACAATGTTCATTTGCTGATGTTATAAGGTATTTAGCCTGCCTTCTTAGCATGCTTTCGTGGTGTAATGGTCAGCACCCTCGTCGCGTACCGAGAAATCCGTGGTTCGAGTCCCGGCAAGGGCATTGTTCATTTTTTTCAGTTTCCTGGCGTTGAAAATTCTAAGTTACTCCACAGTGGAGGTCGAACTAAAAAAGGTGGCGGATAATGACTCTCCAACACCACGATTTGGAGATTAAGTCCCCTATACACAGTCACCCTCCTTTAAAAGGGGAACTATATAAGGTATTTCTCCAGCCTGCTTAGCATACTTCCGTGGTGTACTGGTCAGCACGCTTGGCGCGTATTCGAGCGGTCCAAGGTTCAAGTCCCGGCAAGAGAATTGCTCATTTTTTAAGTCGTCTGCTTAAAATAGCCTAATGCCTCTACAATGTGTGTATTTTCTAGACGCGGATAACTTACACATGTTACACACGTCTAGTGCTTTGTTTTCGCTTTTTTTTCGCATAGTTGTAATTAGCAGCTGTGTTTTAGTGCATCTTTTTCCTATGTTTTCACGTTTCAGAAGCATACGTTTCTTTTTTTTTTAATCTCACAAAATATCGTCCATTTTTCTCGCCAAAACAGAATTACGATAAAATAATACTTGACTGAACAATGTCTAGAAGTTCCTTTTTGGAATATATTTTACCATTTCATCTAACACATAAGTGTCACGTTTTGTAGCACTTTAAAATGATGTTGTCTACATATAATTTCACATACCCGTTCATTCATCTACAAGATTGGAAGTATCAAGGCGTTCCTCGAATTTCCTTGATTTATGGTCGATATTGTACTAGCACATTTCATAACGCTGAGTGCGGAAAAAATAGGTGTAGAGGATGTTGTTTGGAAGTATTACCGTTCTTCTGGAATGATTTATTTTTCCAGAAAGTCTTGTTTCTTTAGATACATAAATATTCTGCGGTTGCTAGGAAGACAAGGAAATTATCACTGATTTCCATTCTTTCTGCGTTAAGAAAAAGGAATTTGTAAAAGTTATAAAACTAGGTTAATCTCCAAATTTCTTAAACTTTTAGATTCATTAGGGTTTTTGATACTGGAGGCATGAAAAATATGCAATACCCTCGCCGGGATTCGAACTCTGGACTTCGCGAATACGCATCGAGTATGATTCCACGAAGGCATGCGAAAAGGAGGGAGAAAATACCTTATATACTCTCCTTTTAAATTGTGACTACGTCTACCTCCTTTTAGTTCGGACACCACTGTAGAGTCATTAGATTTTTTTATGCTAAAGAGGGGAAAATTGTTCAGTGCCCTCGCCAGGAGTAGAACTCTGGACCTCCCAAATAGGCGTCGAGTATGCTTCCAACTACACTACGAAAGCATGCGGAAAGGAGAGAGAAAATACCTTATACGCTGCACTAGTTTGACCTTTAAGCCTACAGGAAAAATTTTTGTATGGGCATCGACCCTAAACTCAGAATGCTAAAATGAACACAACATTAGAGTAAAAATCAAAAACGAAAATTTCTTTCAGACTTCTGTTTGAAGTGGAAAACCAACAACACAAATGTACTTCCTCTGCTCGCTGGGGTAACGAATAACACATGATAACAAATTATAAAGAATCATAAGTTAAAATCTAACGTAGCACCTGTCTCGTTAAATTTAAGAACTAATTGACCATTATGCGACAACCATAACTTACAAAATCAGAGGTTTCCGTCCGCATCAGCTACTCAAAAAGAAGTTTCCTTTAAAGCGATAGTTGATATCAGTTCCTCTTTCCTAAAGTTTCTTGTTCTATATAAAATTTCTCTCATTTACATAATCTGGTAGAAGTAGACAAAAAAAGGAGAGTAGAACAGATTTTAACTTATTTGAAAATATGTTAGTTAAAAATAAATCTTGTAATCGCATCTACAAATGACTTTCATTTCCCCGCCGCAGATCATTTTTAATAATTATCAGCAGACGGAGGTCCGCCAGTTTAAATGAATTTTTGAAGACAAAAACTATAGTTATTTTTTCTTAGACTGATATAAAGAATGGGTAAGTAAGTGGTTGGCAAAAATTGTGCGAGACCTTTAAGTTGGAAAAATCGTCAAAAGAAAAGTGATTGAAAGCTTCCGATAAAAGCTTCTACCATTTTTCAAGATAAGGAATGGTAAACAATAGCAATCAAAACAAAGAGGAAAAGCTGTGGATCAGAAACAAGTTCGTAAGCAGGGATGTTGAAAGACTTAAAATTTGACATTAGCGCACTTAAAACTAGGCTGCATATATGTTGAATTAAATGGTTACGAGACAGAAATTGAAATTTTTTTAAGACGAGCGCTTATACATATTCAACCTGAAAGAATTCATACTAGTAACTTACATCTTTCATCTTGACTCTTTAACATAAAAGATATAAAAATCGCTATTTTTCTTTAATTCTTAACTGTGCATAAGAAAGCAAGGAATTTAACAAAATTTATGCATATGTCCTTTCATTAATTATAACGCCTCTTAAAATAGATTTATTCAGTTTTCTGATGTTCAGAACAATTTCCATAGCCACAGCAAGGCTATATTTCATCAGATATTTAAGTCCAGTATCTTCTTTCTAAATGTCGATGCCTTATATGCTTTTCCAATTAGCTCTTGAGAAGATTCGCAAAATTCACATTGTGTTTAAACCTGTTATTTAATGATGGATTGCTTTTCATCTTATCTCGTAAGACTTCTCTTTTTTCTGCTGTTGTAGCCTTGTTGTAGATTTGCTCACAATCTGATTTTATCTGTTACAATTCTTGCACACAGAGAAGCTTTTCAAGTATCTGTCTCATGGGGTCAATAAGTCTTTTACTGTGTTTCATACCTTTTGTGTATTTTTATGCTCTTTCTTTACCCTTAATATATATATATATATACTAATTCCTTAACATTCTTCACTACCTCTTTTACTTTATCATCTTTTCTTTGAAAGACAACTAAACGAGAAATGGCTAAGGATGAATTTTATTGTTATCGAAACTTTACAGAGTAAAAGTCTCGAGCTTTTGCTCTAAACCCAGTAGCATACTTAATCAGTTAACAATAAATTCAATTCTGTATCAATAACACAATTATATTGTGTGATATGCAATATATTTACATAGTTGGTAACAGTCAGTATCTATAAATAAAAAATAAATTCCGTAACTGAACTTTGTATCACATAGAACACAAGAAAATCTTAGTCCCCCCTCCTGCTTCGCAAACGACACACATAATCTCTTACCTCTATAAAACGCTAGAAATAAGATTATGTTTAGCTAACATTAAATAAGATATTATGGTTAGTAATACAATATTATTGTCAATATGCAAACTTAGTTACAGCGCAAAATATAATTGTACAGTTACTTGGCTTATAAACTATTCTTGGTTCATATATTCTTCGCTTCTTTCAAAACAAAATTTACTGAATAATTAAGCTATTTATTTCGTTGTATTTTTATAACTTTTAATATAGTAATGAAAGGAAAAAATTCACTGCAGGCAAAAGTTTTTATTTTGTTTTAATATCAGTTTCTTCATTTATCGTTAGGTTATTAGAGTAATATTATTTTAGCATTGATGCTATTATATAAAGTAAGTGTTTCATTAAATATTTCTAGTACTTTTTATTACAAAAAATACCCAAATTTTCTTTATCTAATAATTACGTTTTACACATATAACAGGTTGCGAAAATTCTGTATTATGATAAATTATATGAAACTCAGATTCTCAGCATCAGTCGGAAAGCATTCAGATTCAAAATAAGTGACTCAGTTAACTGAATTCTTTTAACTTTATCCGCAACAAAAATGGGTGTGAAAATTACGTTTAATAGGATTATATTCTTCACGCTCACAAAGGTCAGTCAGGAATTGTTCAGATACTAGTTACCACGTTACAAAAAATTTCCAGAAACAGTTGATGATTTGAATCCGGGGTCTTTAAATGAGCTTAAGTTCCAACATTATCGATTTTCAGAACTTCATGAACCTGCCTAGTAGTTCCCTTTGAGTAGTTGCACTTGTCAAACACGCGATGTCTGTGTGCCTTAGAAAAGATACCTAGTTTCCCGAGAAAACAGATTCCTATTTCCGATATCCATGCGGCAAATCAAGAAATCATATGCAGGCAGTCCACTCGCCATGAAACAATACCCGAGAAAAAAGTATAAGTAAATTCAGGAGTGTAGAACTTATAGTAGATCTTGATGCAATACTTTTTCTACACGATTGCGTTTCATTTCAAAATCATTCTCATTCATCACGCCAAGTAAAAATCATATCAAACTGGTTTAGTACTATTAGTAACGCGATAAAATCTGGGCGTCTACGGACCAGAATGCAATTCCTAGTCGGAATCATATAAGTTTACATATTAATCCCATGATATAACTCAATGAAAGAGAATTACGCTACGATGAGCGTCGATAAAGCATAATTTTTAAAGTCTTATATGCGTAGCAACATGTAAACATTTAGCCAGATAATATATTTGATTACAGATCCGTTCGTGAACGCTAAGGCACTCAGTTCCATTACCTCTTAGTTATTTAGTCGATGCAATCAGCGTGAGCTCTAGGATAAGGTTCATAATTAACGTAAAAGACCCAATCTTTTAAACACGCTAGTTCCTCACTGTAAGAGGCACCTGCTTCATTCCCACAACTAAATACATGATTCCGACATGTTAAGAAAGAAGAAATGTATGTGTCATTTCATTAACTTACATTTAGATCCAACAAAAATGGCCCATTTCGTGCACCGCAGAATTCGCTTTTAAAAGAATAACCTTTAAAGTAACCCCCCTCAAAAAATTTTCTGGGCCACATGAAGATTAATGAAAATGCAGTATGCCTTTGCGTGTAGGAGACGACTGAAGTTTATACTGAAACGAGACGTTCGTGTGAGTTCAGCTGTTGGAAGTATGCTCAGGAAAATTATGCCATTTGTCTGAAATATTTAAATGAATTTGAATACACGAATTTGCGAAGACGACCAAACGTTGCTTAAGTGATGAAGTAGTGAGAGTTCTTACAACTCTTACAGCCAAGTTATAAAATCATTTTTTATTTATTATACATAATATATCAAGATTAATGCCCAGCTAATAAGCACTTTATTTATTCCGTCCTTTCTTGACAAGATGATCTATGAAGTGAATGTTGAAAACGTTTATCTATATCTACTGGAATTAGAAAAATTGAATAAAAATATGCCTTATCTAAAGCATTCGCTGTTTTAGTTGAAAAATACATAGATATTAAATTATGCTACTTTTAGTCTTAATCTCATTAACTCAAGTTTTCTTTCAGATTATTATTGTTGTGTTGTGACTTATCTCAGTTGTCTGACAGTAATACCAGAACAAGACCACGGAATTCATCACGGCAAGGAGAGCAATATTGCATCTGTCGTTGGCAAGAGGCTTGAGCACCATACAGGTGACAATACGACTTCGCTCAGTTCTGCCCCTAATTTTAATAGAGATCAACCCGAGGGGGCGAGGTTCTTTCAGATTTCTGAACATCACTTAATATTTAACTGGAAACTTATTATAGACGTTAAAATCATTTAGTTAAGGGATGAAAAGGAGTGAAACCTATATGCTTGAAATTTTAACAATATGACACTACAGAGAAAAATTGTAAATGACGCTGCTTAGAACTGACACGATTTTATCTTAAATATATAGCAAAAGTTGTTTTGCCATTTTCTTGGTAATTGTGTGCATACATATGCGCAATGTTTAGAATGAAGTGTTCAACAACCATAGCGGCAATTTTAATATACACTGTTTTTCACCAAAAGAATAAAAGAGTTCTTTCCACTTTCCAAAAACTGTATACAATCATTAGGTCATATCGATTCTGGAACTTGAAAAATATGTATTACCTGCTCCGGGACTCGAACTGAGGACCTCCCGAATACACTTCGATTATACTTCAAGTTACATCACGAAAGCATGCGGAAAGGAGGGATAAAATGCCTCTGCGCTCGCCGGCACTCGAACCACGGACCTCTAGAATACGCGCCGAGTGTGCTGGCCATTACACCACGAAGGCATGCTAAGAAGGCGGAAGAAATACCTTATAGCCTTATATACTCCCTCTTTTAAAGGGATACATCGAATGAGAGGACCCAGTTGCCAAATCTCGATGGTGACGAACCATCGTACACCACTTTTTTAGTTTCAATGCCGCTTGTAGAGTCACTAATTATATCGATCCCAGAACGGGAAAATGTCTAATGTCTCACCGACACTTCAACTCCAGACCTCCCGAATGCGCGTCGGGCGTGCTTCTAGTTATGCAACGAAAGTATGCGAAAGAAGTGAGAAAATACCTTATAATTGTTCAGCTGAAATGAAAACTGATATGATCAGTTGAGGGACAAAAATGAAAAAGTGACTAAACCCGTATAGAAATCAATCCATTTATTGAGAAGATGTAAGTTATACATTAGTACGATACACACATGTATCTGGTCGCAGCGCATGACAATAAGATGTCTGGCATGTCCACATATAAATATCCAATGCTATCCCAAGAGACTTGCTTCGAGATATTCTGTAACTGCTTAGCAATCTAACATAGTTGCAAGACTCATCAGGAAGTATCAGAAAGGAGATGAAATCAAGAATCAGGTCACAAGAGTCAGCAAGGCAAATTATCTTAGAGTCACTCAATCATAACTTTACATGGAAAGCTCATGTGGAATAGGTTTGTGGGAAAGCATACAGAATCACCTTCTAGCTGTTCCCCCTGCTCAAACGTGAGAAGCTTTCTCTTCTTTTGAAGAAAAGACTTTTTCTCTCGATCATCCAGCCGATTTTGATTTATGCCTCCCCCGTCTGGGCTAATGCTAACGAAAAGGACTCAAGAGACTTCAATTTATCCGGAACAAGTTTCTGAGAATTATTACGGGTGCAGCATACTTCGTTAGAAATAGAAACCTCCACTCAGACTTAACGTTACAATTTACAACTAGAATCGTTGATAAGTTTTTACTAGAACGATTAGTAATCATCCTGCTAACTTCGGCGAAATTCTCACCTACGAGATTCTGAGCGAGCTGCCCAGATAGTATAGTGATTAGGGACGCCGACTGCGATACCAAAGGGCCCTGGTTCGATTCCCGGAGAAGGCACGGTTGCAACTGTCCGTCCCTTCATAGGTGGCAAAGGTGGCCTTCCAATAATAAAGTGACCACCAATTCTGGCCTTAGTAGTAACTAAGCCGAAGTCGGTTGAAGGCCCGCCATTTTTAAAAAAGAAAGATTCTGAGAGAGGATAGGCACATACACCCTTTCATTGCCCACCTCATTTGCATGAATAGAGCGGAACAATGAGAGAACAGTTTGACCCTCTGGATTCGGCGGAAAAGTATTTTCATATTTTCCGCTGCTTTAATGTTCTATGGAACACTTTTGATGTAACCAACACATAGAACAAATGCCCACCATCGGCCGAGCGGTAAAGACACTGAACACTGGTAGTTCGGTCCGAGGTTCGAATCCCGCGAACGGGTTGGCTGCATGGGCGTTTTCGTGGTTTTCTCCATGTGTAACGTGTATACGAGCCAGTTTCCCTTAGAACGTCCTCCACGAAGGCAGCCCTCCCTTTAGGCAGTTAGCCCTCGTGTGCTTTGCCATAATTGAATAACCTAACCTAACCATACAACGAATTTTTATAAGCATATTAAGTGGTTACTTCAATATTTTGAACAGTTCTTCCAGTATTCCTGGGCGAAATGCTATTTCAGTCTTTTCGAATTCTGGACTTTGCAACTGCCGCTAATCGGCTAGGTAGCTCCTGGCCCCCAGATGCCTGCGGATTCGCAGATATTTATTTCTGCTCTTTAAGAGCTGACTCTATTGTATATAACATAAACAGTGAACTTTTACTTGGTTTTCTTTTACTGTTTGTATCCTGCATGTTTTACCTTGTACAGTAGTTAGCAAGTTAAGTATTTCGGTTTCGCCACCATATCCCACGTCACCAGTCTCAGGCGTTCCTTTAAAAACATCGAAGCAAAGGGCTTCTTCTTGTATCACCTCTTCTGTATCCTCTTCCTCTTCGTATGGAGAACTCTCATCTTCGGACTTCATCATATGTCAAGCAAAGTTGGGATTCTCTGACGTTACTGGCAAGAGCAGGAACGAATTATCCTGTTGAATGCTAGGAAAAACACCAAAGCATCATAGTTGCAAGATTCTGTAACCAGCGTCCAAACATGCCCGAAACGTGACTGATTGGGGAAAGATCTAACAAATCACTTGCGACACTATGCAGACACGTACTGTAGCCAGACCGGCAATCTATTACTGAAAGCTACGCCACGGCTGATCCACCAGCATTAATAGTGCAACAAGTCACAGTTTACAACATATTGTTGGGGTGCTATTAAAGGATCACTAAACAGGACCTTTACAGTCTCTCCACAATGAGCTGTGATTAACAACATTCGCGAGATTTGGCTCACATTCGAATTCTCTAGTTGTAAGGTTTCTCCTTCAATCTCTTGACTCTTTTCGTGAGCATAAACTGTGAAACCTTATGTTGAGGACAGTGAGCAGATCTAGGCTATGTCCTTTAGTGTGAAGAACTACAAAGTCAGAAAGAGGGTTTAGAAGTGACCCTTTAATTCAAATATTTACAACTCTTCAAATTGAGAGTAAGCCACTACTTGGGCTGAACTAAAATAATATTAAACTAAAGTGTGTTAACAAATTCAATACCTAACTTAATTCTAAATAGGACGGCGAGGGAAGCTTAACTCTTAGTGAAATGCAATTATGCGAATTTCACTAGCAAACACTGGTAATTGCAAATTGCCTATGAAGGCGAACTTTCAGTAGACAGAGGAAATCTTTGCGCGCACAGCCTTACGGCGATAAATCCAAGGCTCTGTCTTTCCCCTCGTTAACTCCTGCCTTTTAACTGCTAACAGATATATGCGATTTGCATAAATATCTCACTCGCGCTAAATTCGGGCAGCAACTGAAACTTTGAGAATTCGATAGGAAAGTTCAAACTAAAAATAATTTGGTTAATTAAAATAATGAATGCTACATAGTTGCTCCCAGAATTTAGTAGTCTGAAACTAAGTAGCCTAAAATCGGCTTTTAGTGAAGATGCTAAATTCTAAATCTAAATTTTCCTTCCTATTCGCCATCCTTTACAATTGTAAGTTTTAAATTTAGTTTAACTCTCTGTTTGTGTCTTAGATATTTTAACATAGAATATCTTTTTCCGTCTTCACATCAAAAAGATCCATCAGGAATTTGGCTGGATACTATCTGGTTCCTTCCAATCTGGAAGGAAATAAATTTTAATTTCATGTTATAAGTACATTTCACCTGAAAAGTACAACATTCCCTTCCTCTGATGCTTTCCGTAATGACTTTTATTCGCGCTTTAGGTATTCGCGTTTTTTAATTTCTATTAGCGCTTTTCGCCAAACGCATTCATTTTACACTCATTCATTTTTAAAACTTCCCCCTTGTTCTCTGGCCAAATGTGGTGTTTGTGAAAAACACGCAGTTTTACTTTGTCAAGTGTTCACAACTACCACCTGACTTCAATTCTATTGGGGTTAATTCTTCGACTTTCAAGACCTCAGACTTCCCCTAAAACAAATCTGAAATGCCCTGAGGTTCTAACATGAAATGAACTTTAAACTTTTGTGTGAAACCAGAGAACACTACGTACAACATTCAAACATTTCAATTGCATTTCATACATATAATTCATTCTTTCAATCTTCAATTCAAATTTTCTTTAAATGCTCATTGCGTTAAATAACACTTATATATTCACTTTCTAATTTAGCGCGCTTTACGCTTTTACATTACATTTTAATTTTAACTTGCGTATCCTTTACGCTTTTCCAAAATATTCGATATAAACAAAACCAGTGCTTAAGGCTTACAACAAATCATGCATTACATAGAAAACAGTTTTACATTAAATGCATTCATTATTTATACATAGAAAAATATAATACAACAGTTTTGCTATACAACTTACGTACTAGTTGCTTTTAATTAACACAATTCAATTTCCTATTTACAGAGAGTCTTTTGACTAAAATCGATGAATCCCATGTTCTGGATTACAAAGAACATTTCACGAAGTCTCACAGTTTTTCAACTGAACTCTCGAATTTCTTCCGCTGCATAATTAAGTTGTTCCTTCAAGCGTGTCCTTTACGCTTTCGGCAACCGGCTTTTGACTCGGGTAACTTCCCTTTTAAATCTGCAACTTGCACTTAAATCAGAAACATAACTGTGTGAATTTTAAAAGAAAATAAAGAATCTACTTATCTTTCTGCCAGTCTTTTAGGCGTTTTTTTGTCCATTCCTGAAAGGTTGGATATACTGTGGCTTGGGCTATTCTTTGCTTGTTACTCCTAGATTGAAACTCTGGGGCTGCCTTTCGTTTGGTCGATCTTCTTTCCTCCAGAAACACCTTGTTGGGACGAATGGTGGGTGGCGCTTTCCGTTTGTGCTGAAGTCTTTGCTCCCTCTCCAGACTGGCTCGTTCCTTCTCCTGCACTCGTAGGCTCCTTCGTTGTGGGTTGGCACCTTCGGCGGCTCGCTTCTCGCCGTTCTGTTCCCTCCGTAGTGGTGGAGCTTTCATAGTGTTTTCATTTGGACGTTCCTTCCTTAGACGCTTTGGTTGCTGAGACTGTTGCTTAGCGTTTGTCCTTTTTTCTTTTTGGGGTGGTCTTTTCTTCGGCTGCGGCTTCCTCTCTTCTGGTAACCTCCTTTTCAAACTGGGTTCTCTTGTTTTTGAGGGACCTGGTTGGGGCTCTTGAATCTTAGAAAAATTCTGTGAGGCTGGACCCTGCAACATGTCTTTCAAAATATTATTATTAGCTCTTCGATAATAATGTTTAATTTGATCGAAATTTGCCACAGTCTCTTCGCCCTTCTCATTCTTTAAATATGCACGGCATTCAACTATTCTTGTAATTTCAAAAGGACCATGCCATCTTGGGCAAAATTTTGCGACCTTATCTTTTGCTGCGCATGAAAGTGCGTGGGCTTGTTTCAACACCTCCTCCCCCACTTTATATTCTACGGTTCTTCTTTTTGAATCGTAGTAAATCTTTTGTTTCTTTTGCGCTTCCCGGGAGCACTTTTCTGCCTCCTTCAACATTTTTTCTATTTCACCCATTTGAAATTCCGGCGCTCTATCTTTCACATAAAATAATTTATCTAAGGGGGTCATTATCTTCCTGCCCAAAAACAATTCGGCGGGGGATTTCTTCGTTGTCTCGTGCTTAGCCGTTCTGAGGGCGAATGCAAATTCTTCGACGCAGTCATCCCAGTTAGAATGGTGCTTTTGCACATAATTTCTAATCAATTTTACAATATTCTTATTTACCCGTTCCGCTATATTTGATTGTGGGCGGTAGGGTACCATTTTCATATGCTTAATGCCCAACTTGTCACACATCATTTTAAATGTACTGCTTACAAACTGGGGACCATTATCGCTAATCACCCTCGCTGGACATCCATATCTTAAAATATATTTGTTCAAAAACGAATCTGCAACGACTTTTGCTGAAGCCCGCTTAAGTGGTATCAACTCAACCCATTTACTGAAATGATCCACAATGACTAATAAAAATCGTGCCTTATTTACATGACTCCTGGGGTAGGGGCCTAAGAGGTCAATACCAATTATTTCATTGGGGAACCTAGACTCAATACTAGTTAATAACCCGGCCGGGCGGAAATTTACGTCATTATTTATCTGACACGTGTGACAAGTCTGGCAGTAATTTTTAACTATCTTTTGTAATTGCGGAAAATATACCGCCTCGCGTACGCGTTGTATTGTTTTTCTAATTCCAAAATGGCCCGAGACAGGCGAATCGTGGAGCTCTTGCAAGATACTTAAAATTAATTTGGCCGGGATGACTGGTCTGTATTCACTATTTTGATTCGTAACTTTAGTATAAAATAAGAGACCATCAATGATTTCATAGTTCTGTGCTCTGCTTCGTATTGCATTAATGTCTATATGCTGGAAGTTATCTGGGTCTTTTAAATAATTATAAATATTTCCGAATTCGGGATCCCTAGCAATTTCTTCTATTACAGTCTCTCGAGAGTCAATGACCTTTGCCTGAAGCATCGCTATTTTTACTTTCTCGCCGTTCTCGTCTAACTTTATTCTAGATAATGCGTCGGCCACTACATTGTCTTTTCCCGGTGTGTGTTTGATAATGAGATTAAATTCTTGCAACTTTAGGGTCCACCGAATTAAGCGTGGCGAAAGATTCTTTCCTGAAAATAATCTGGTAACTGCCGCATGATCTGAATATACTGTTACGGGAGAACTCCCAAAATATACACAAAATTTTTGAACAGCTGCGAGCACTGCTAAAGTTTCACGCTCCGTTGCCGAATAATTTCTTTGCGTATCATTCAATGTACGACTAAAAAAGGCAATCGCTTTTCTATTTTGTGTTAACACGGCTCCGATTGCGTAATCTGATGCGTCTGCATAAATTTCTAGACCCTTGTCTTTCTCTGGGAACTTTAGAACCGGTGCATTAATTAAAGATTCTTTTAACTTCTCAAACGCGGCGTTTGCTTCTGAAGACCACGCAAAACGAACTCTTTTCCTTCTCAACTTTAACAATGGTTCAGCAATTTCTGCGAAATTTTTAATAAAAATTCTATAATATGAGCACATACCCAAGAAAGTCGCTAACTTTTTGGCTGTATTCGGAATTGGGTAATTTTTCACTGCTATAACTTTAGATTTATCTGTTTCGATCCCCCTTTGAGAAATTTTGTACCCTAAATATTTGAGTTCTTTTGCCGCGAATTTACATTTCTTAATGTTCACTTTAAGTCCTGCATCTTTCAAAAGAGTAAAGACTTCTCGAAGGTCTTTAATATGTTCTTCCAGCGATTCTGAAGTAACAATTATATCGTCAAGATAAATAAATGTACTTTTTCCTATTACCGGCCTTAAAATTTTGTCCATGCACCTCTGAAACGTGGCCGGGGCTCCCGACAATCCAAAAGGCATACGCAAAAAGCCATATGTACCGTATTTTGTTATGAATGCTGTTTTGTGAACATCTTCCGGCTTTATGCTTATCTGAAAATATCCGGATGTCAAATCTAGGGTGGTTATGTATTTTGTCGATTTAATACTTCTTAGAATTTCATCAATTACCGGAAGTGGGTAAGTTGGAAATTTTGTTATACTATTAAGCTTTCTGTAGTCAATAGCGAACCTGTACCTTAATGGATCAGTTAACGGCAAATCATTATTTTTCTTACATAAAACAACCGGACTCGCATATGCACTAGAAATAGGAGTTATTATTTTGTTTCTTAACATTTCATCAATATGGTATTTTATTATTTCCTCCTTAACTTTGTCGTACTTGTAAGGACGCTGACGTATAGGTTCATCCGTAGTTAATTTAATTTCGTGTGCTACGATCTGGGTGAATCCTGGAATATCATCAAATAAATCAGCGAAATTACTTACCAACTCCCGAAACTTGTCCTGTTCTTCGGGCGTTAGATGGCTTAAATCCACTTCAGGGGGAGGTGTTGATTTCTTTTTAACTGGGTCCATGGTTACTTGCAAGGTGGAGTTTTCAAAATCGATTTTCGCATCCACAGCTGCAAAGAAATCTGTTCCTAAAATAACCGATGCTTGGAGGTTCTTCACTACAAGAAACATAATTTTTTTTTGTTCTTCGCCGATTTTGATGTACAGCTCGATTTTTCCCATGCATTGACACGTTTTTCCTTGGGCTGCTACCACCTTCATTCCTTCCACGCTATGCAGACGATATCTACGAAAGTGCTTCTTAAAAAATTCTTCTGCCAAACAGCTTCCTTGAGCGCCGGTATCCAACAGAGCTGTAGCGGGTACGTTGTTAATTAGTAACTGCAGTCTCGGTAATTCAATGTTTCTCACCATGACCGTATTTAGCTGTACTTCAGAGGGATTTTTCTTCTCCTCGGAACATTGCACCCCCTTCCCCGCAATATTCCTTAGTAGTTTAAATGCTTTGCGGGTGTTTTCTTCTGTTGCTGGCTTCTGCCTGGGGAGAATGATTTTCTTCCGTAGTTGGAATTATTTTGTTGGCGCTGTACTTGGCGCGGTTGACCGCTCGCATTTTGACTGGTACCAGTAGTTCTCGGCCATCGTCTGTTTCTTCCTTCGGCATTCTGGTTCCCCTGCAGCCGCTGTTCATACGATTGTCTCCGTTGATTTTCGGCCGCTCGCCGGCTCTCGAATTGTACGGCGAGTTCAAACAGCTTGTCCAGCGTTACGGGATTTCTTAGCTCCATGAAATCTTGTATCGATGGTAACAATCTGGGCAGGATTATCTGGATAATCTCCGGGTCCGGCCTCGTGCCATACAATAATTTAAAGACTTGTATTTTTCTCAAAATAAATTCCGATAGTTCATCCACCCGCTGTTGATACTTGCTAAACAACTCAGCTTCGAGTTTCGCACGGTCTTTAACCACAGGAAACGCTCTCAAAATTGCTAGTTTAAAATTCTCGTACGTGTAAGTCGGCGTTCCTGGTTCTCCCAGCAGACATTTTCCGATGCACTTATACCAGGTCGCTGCTTGGCCCCTCAATGCTCCTGTCGCTAATATGACCTTCTGATGTTCCGGAACTGGATACAGCAAAAAATGCGCTTCTAACTTTTCCAGGAATGTGTTCACAGGTCCTCTGGCATCAAAAACTACTGCCGGCTTCATGGCTGCTCTGATGGTTTCCACTATGAATCCAAATCCATCAGGCATTGCAGCTGTATTCTGGGATGTAGTAGGCATATTCCAACTTCCTTCCATCATTTTAGTTGTTCGGGCGCCATTGTAAGGTTTCTCCTTCAATCTCTGGACTCTCTTCGTGAGCATAAGCTGTGAAACCTTATGTAGAGGACAGTGAGCAGATCTAGGCTATGTCCTTTAGTGTTGAAGAACTACAAAGTCAGAAGCAGGGTTTAAAAGTGACCCTTTAATTCAAATATTTACAACTCTTCTAATTGAGAGTAAGCCACTACTTGGGCTGAACTAAAATAATATAAAAATAAAGTGTGTTAACAAATTCAATTCCCTAACTTAATTCTACGTAGGACGGCGAGGGAAGCTTACTCTTAGTGAAATGCAACAATGCGAATTTCACTAGCAAACACTAGTAATTGCAAATGCCTATAAAGGCGAACTTTCAGTAGACAGAGGAAATCTTGGCGCGCACAGCCTTACGGCGATAAATCCAAGGCACTGTTTTTCCCCTCGTTAACTCCTGCCTTTTAACTGCTAACAGATATATGCGATTTGCATAAATATCTCACTCGCGCTAAATTCGGGCAGCAACTGAAACTTTGAGAATTCGATAGGAAAGTTCAAACTAAAAATAATTTGGTTAATTAAAATAATGAATGCTACATAGTCACTCGATTCAAGCAAAAGTTGTGATTTAACCCCGAGCATAATACGCCTCCAACTCAATATATTCCATTCTTCTCAGTCACGATACGAAAGCAAGCTTTGATGTCGATGCCACGGAAATGATGGTAAAGAATACAATAAGTGTATATCACACTAGACATTGTGAAATAAGTCTACCCTTCGTTTAAATGTGCTTCATAATACAACCGTAGAGGATATGTGGTCAAATGATTCCACGTAGCTGTCGAAGCGGTAGGTGTAGTTATAGAAACTCATTACCACACGATCCTCACGATTAGTATTCATCCCGTTACTGTCCTTATGACTGAAGTATTCATCCTGTCATTGTCCATATGACGGTTATGTATGCCGTACTGGAATACATGGTAACAACAATGGCTGATTGTGTTATACTTTTTTACCCTTGTCTTAGATGATATGTAGATGTGACCAGCCCGCTTTCCTCTAGGTAATGGAAATCTATTAAAATCGTTCACTTTGTGCTACTGTTAACGCATAGATTTTGGGGGCATTCTGATTTGCTGTTGCAAACAACACTACCACATAAACAAGTCTGAAACGACAGAAATAATGAGCACCTTTATATGTACTTAGGTGGTCGCGTTTTAGACATGTTCTGTGTATTCAAAGGCTGCGCATTTTTTGTGATTTGCATACGTGGCTATTAATATTCGAGACTTCCGGTGGATTTTTCTATGCTATTAAATTCTGGTGAGAAAAGAGAAGTGATTGTACCATCAGTTCTTAAACACACTATTGATAATCATCAACAAAATTCTTAAAATTGCTTGAATACCAAGTTCCTTGTTTTGAATGTTTTAAAAGTTTTGGCAAAAAGAGATCATTTCATGAAACAGTATTATTCCACTTTGAAAGCATTTAACGTCATCAAATTCAAAGGACTAAAAAATATAAAATTATA
>KK118122.1:713126-723989 GCA_000611955.2 Stegodyphus mimosarum | reverse complement strand
AACCTCTTATCCACGGTTGCAATTATTAATACTGTTGAGGAATTGACATAATTTGATTCGAATTTAATTTTAACTTTATATGCTTTAAGTTTATATATATATACATATAAATATAATCATAAATATTTGTTTTAATAAGTTTTCTGTCTTTGTATTTTTCTCCTGTTTCTCCTGCGAGCTTAGTACGTATTTTCTGAGAAAACCACAAGTAATTTGCGCTATAAGCATTCAGGTTAGGTTAGGTTATTCAATTATGGCAAAGCACACGAGGGCTATCTGCCTAAAGGGAGGGATGCCTTCGTGGAGGACTTTCTAAGGGAAACTGGCTCGTATACACGTTACGCATGGGGAAAACCACGAAAACGCCCATGCAGCCAGCCCGTTCACGGGATTCGAACCTCGGACCGAACTACCAGTGTTTAGCGTCTTTACCGCTCGGGCGCTGGTTGGCCCTATAAGCATTCAGAAGCTAGATGATTATTGTTTCTTCAGCGAACCAGACCATCTGGATATTTGTTAAGAATCTAGAGATAACACTGATTTTAAAAGAAGGGTAAGAGCTAAAATAACACAAAGTTGAAATCAAAATCATTGTATCAAATCACTGTATCAATATTCCTAAAACAATTATAGTTGTATCGTAATTTAGCATATTAGCCCTTGGTGCCCCTATGCGATAAATTATATTACACTCAGAATGAGCGAATTCTCACTAGAATATATATAATTAAAAATGACATCTAAAACTGAGTTTGTTCACTGGGTTTTACTGTACAGAAGCTTAAATCAATGTCCTTAAGAACGTACTAGAATGAGAAGAGAGTTACCTTTTTAGTCTGAATCAAAATGATGAAGTCTTACGCAGGCCAAAAATAACCTTTTTATTAACTTTAAAAATTTAGGGAATGTAAAGACACTACTTACAAAAGAAAACTCACACACTTGCGGGTATTTGAAATAACACAAGTGCAATTCAAATTCAAGTAGCGTAGTCTGAGACTACAGAAATGGTTTACTTAAGCTGGCTCAAATATTTAACGAAGTGCATTCAACGTAGGTTAGCAAAAAGCCGCAATAAACTTGGAAGAGTTGTTAATACCTGTTAGTACGTAAACTGCAAGTGAGGCTGTCAGAATTCCCGCAACTGATTTGCGTTCTAGTGAAGACTGCGGAAAGACGAAATTATAGTAAAGATTCAAATCATAAGTAATTTGTTAAAAAAATCCCATTAACCTTACATAATATCAGTTCTTTATAATGTAGCTTACCGCAATTTGATATTAGATAGATTACGAATAAATTTCAGAAAACTTAATTTTTCGCTTATACCAATTTGTTGATAATAATAGCAAATAACTAATTGCTTTGTGAATTTTTGAACATAAGCAATTATTCATCAAACGGAAATGAGCACTCACCATTAACTAAACTTGTTCGATTCTTTAAAGGGATAGTTACGTTTATAAGTATGTTATAAAGTACAGAGTAATTTAAATAAATTTTAACTTTGATTCCATTCTAGTTTAGATGTACAAATAATTTTCACTATAGTGCTTAGCCATATAAATATGTACCGTGTAGTTGATTAGTAAAATCCTAAGTATCATAATAAGGCCGTAATTTGGTATTTTTTATATTAACTTCATCTTAAAAAATGAAAATATTTATTATGACCATTTAATTCCTCTAACTTTTCGTTTAGCGATATTAGCACTGGATGAATTTCTATCATTCTGATTGCCTAATTAATTCTAGGAAAACACAACTGAGTCCAGTGTCTGACGGATGGATGCATTTGTGTAGCGCTTTCCTGACGGATGGATGCATTTGTGTAGCGCTTTCCAATGGAAGTTCGCTCTCAGTCGAATTTTAGGTTTATTACATCTAAGGACGAGTGGGATGAAAAGAAACCTTTTTTTAGAAACAAGGCCTCTCGTTCTAATACTATTGGAGTGTTCCTAGCCGAAATATGTTTCGTTGAAATCGGTGTCTCGCTTAACTACGAATATCATCTTGAAAATGTTTTGCTTGAAGTTTTGTCCCTCGCACATTTTCTCCAAAAAACTGGTTTCCGTATAAGTCAACTAATTAGGTATCCTGAAAACAAAAATTACGGGAACTGTTTCTTCCAGCACGCTGTGTCGAGGGTAGCTTGTAGATGTGATACCAGCTTTAAACAGTGTAACGAGAGTCACAGGCAAATAGCTTGGAAACCAAGCCTCAGAGACACGATCAGCGCCCAGGAATTTTATTTCTTCAACCACTAATAAGTTGCATCAATAATTTTGCAAAAGAATTTGATCAAATTTCTTGATTAAGGTAGGAAATCCTTCAGCTATTTATGCTTGTTGTCAAATTATCTACTTTTTCGTGTTCTTCAGTTTCCCTTTTCTTTTTTAAAATTTTTCTTTTAATAACCCGTATACGCAAAGCTCGCGTTCATATGATAAAATTTATTAAGCGGTAATTTCCTACCAGTAGTTCACAAAACGTTTATCGCTGTTAAAGCTACTATTATTTATGTATATTTATTTTGAATACATATCTCACAAGATTTATGTCAGTAAATCCTATCACGGTATGAATTACCGTAAAAGCTTACAATTTTGCTTTGTTTTGCACAAAATAATTGTTTTCATTTTTGATAAATAGAAAGAGAAGTATTCATTTTTATTACTAACATTTGCTTGTTTAATGTTGTATCTGCCATTAAGACTGCAATACAAATTTTTATAGTGTACGTCGAATTTTGGTTCATTAATACAACAGTTTTTTTAAATAAATTCCTCACACAACTTGGTAAAATTAAAAGCAACTAAACATTTGCATTTTATGTTTAACTAATATTTTAAGCATCATATTTGTTTGCATTTTACGCTGATACGCATACTGAACAGAAACTCAAGTACAAATGATAAGGCTTATGGTTTTAGAAACGTATTTTTAAAAATCACTTTTGAGAGGGAAATACACTTTTACTTGCTTGTAATATTACTTAAAAATGCCACTGTCTTCACCAAAATATATCGTATTTTATTTAGACTTCCGAAAAGCGGTTAACTTGTTTGCAGTTGGGTGTAATCCGAGAGAGCGATAAAAGTACAGCAATCCAAAATATTAATGGTGAAGGAAAATTGCTGACAATAATTTCTCAAATCCCGATAGTATCTTGCATTGATCTCCAAGTAGTTCCCTGAAGTCTGAACATTATAGGAGAGACGTTATCGCATATCACCGCAGCGATTACTTACTTTATTTTTCTGCTTCAGCTGTAAATTGAAACCGAAAGTAAGTTGCAAGAAAGCTTTTCAATTTGAGATAAGACATTCGTGAAGCTCGGCATGAATACAGATTGAAGTCAAGCTTTGAGGGGAAAACTTGAAACCACCGCAAGGTTTTTCAACGTGCAAGAAATGTCAAATAATCCCAAAGCATCTAAGAGCATATTTAGGTTTAAATATTTGCTATACATTTTAATTCGTGTGCGTATCTAGCATTAATTCTCAAATGACGTTTTAAAGAAAAATTAATTATTTTTCAAACCCTGAATCGGACAAAACGCCTTATTTTCATTTAGGAACTTTTATTGTTATTTAACCATTTTTTGCTTCTCATCAGAATTTGCATACAAAATGAAAGGAATGCATCATAAAATTGACATTAATATTGAAAGTATAAATAATGTAGGTATTTAAGGAAAATTCGTAAACGTATTCATTACTTTGAATTGTCTTGTTTTAGCATATATTATTCAAACTGGATTATGCTTCTAAATGTAACTTCAAAAATAAAGCTAATAATATCTTAGCTGCATTAAAAAGTTTTATTACTATTTTTAAGTTTTTACTGCTTCAGATACATCTACATATACTATTAACTTTAAAAGTTGAATTAATAAACGACACTTACTTTTTTAACCTTTTGACTGTGGCAATATCCATTTTCAAACTGTTTTCTCACGCTGATGATAAAATTAAAATAAATGGTTTTATAATAGAAATTTCTAATTCTTCATTTTGATTAATTAAAATATTCTAGCTTTCACTATTCATTTTAATATTAAAACACGATATTCTTAGATATTACCAAGAGTTTTCCGCCTCTATTCTTCGGGTGGAAAGAAAGAAAGGCTTATTAGCCTTGTTTCATAAGTTTACTAATTTTGCTTTTCTATTTATTTATACGCCATTACTAATGAGCTATCCTGAGAGCTATGATCTCTTAAAATTTAAATTTTAAATTAATAGGCTGCATAGTATCAAGGTCCCCTGACTAAATGCATACACTGCATTTTCCCTAACATTTTACACACTGAGTTCTCGCTTAAAGTTTTGCTGTTGTTTATTCACTTTGGTGTTTCATCGATTAGTTCTCTTTTGATTTATTAACTTATTTTATTTCTATCTTCTTACGAGAATGCTAAAAATGAATTACAATCCTAATTTTATTTTGCCATCATCCTTACAAGAAGCTGCTTTTATCACACTTCAGGGATTTTTTATTATGTGAATTTTTCAATGCTATGTATGCGTAAAATTAAATACATTTCAGATTCATCATTAAAACTTATTACCTCGCTTTTGTGTTTGCTACTATCGTCTACAGGATCATTGTTATATATAATCTTTAGAAGAGGAAAATTTATATAAATGGAACATGACTAAACTGAAAACCATACGGTACACAGAGATGAAACGCGCTAATCTGAAATTAAACTAAAACTACTGCTGCTGGTTTTGCGAAAACGCTTTAAGTATTTCGAATTAGTCGGGCACTAAGCCTTGGCCTAAAACGAAAATACACCACATAAATAAGCAAACTAAGAAAAAATGCAACAACAATTATAGAACTGTGTCGAAGGAACTCAAAATTATGAAAGAATCCTTTTGAAAACTGCGAAAACCTGGATGGTACTGAAAGCCATTAACTGAAGGTGACATATTTTGCCGAATGTGAAAGCATCAAGAATCTAAATTAAACCAATCCTTTTCGAATGCTTTTCGAAGAATTTTGCTGGAAATAAATGTTATTAATTAATCAGAAACTAAAACCTGATGTATGATCTTTAAAGACTGAATAATGAATTGAAAAGAAATAAATCAGAAGGTAAACTTGGGAAATTTCAGTTAATTTTATACGTAATAAAAAGAAAAATGAATAACATAAAGGCTACTGTAAAACTTAAGGAGAAACTTTTGTTTATAATCGTAACAAGAATACTTTTATAGGCTATCAGTAGCAGAAGAGGCTTCCATTAAGAGCAACAGATTTCAAATAATTAAATTCTTGAACAAGAAATTATTGTTAAGAGCAATTTTTAAATATCAGGAAAAGCTTAACAGCCATTTTCAGATTAGACGAGTTAAAAGGTTTGAATTAATGGAAAACAAATATAAAAGTGCTTCCTACTTCTTATAGCTACTAGTAATGAAATTAAATTCATTGCACGTTGTAATATTCGAAAGGAACTGAAGATTTCGGGCTGAAGTGGTGACCGAATGGCCAGATCAGTGAATTCCAATTAAACTAAATGTTAGTTAATTTTTTTCTCTCCAAATGGGGTCAACAAACAAAATTAAAAACTAGAAATATGAGCAATCTATTAAACAATATGACCTTAAACTAGGGTTAATGATCGTCAACAGATATTTTATTTGGAAAGTTTCCTTAAAAGAATTCCAATTTAGATATCTGTTAAAAAAATGATAAGGTCTTAACATGAAGAAACAGAATTCTCGAAGTATGGTTTCCAGATGTTTTAGTGCTTGTTGGCTGAACTATGAATAAAAAAGATTTGCCTACAAAAGAAACAAAAACCGAGCTTTAAGAAGAAGTATAAGTTTATTGAGTACTCTGAGTTTGATTGACTAGTTCGGCTGCTTTCTCACATAGTAATTGACACTGAGAGGTAACAGTATCTGAAGTGGAAGTGTGTGCTGTCACATAGGGTGCCTGGGTCGAAGACCCTACCCCTCGTCGAATACATAAGTATGCTTAGAATAAATTGTACCGAAAAAATAGCTTGAAAATGAAGTAATAATTTTTTTAACTAGGGTAGGCGATGAAGAAATACTAAAGTTAGCATTACTTAACTGGAATGGTAAAAAAAGGCTAATAAACATAATATGCCAATTATAAAATTAAAATAAGAGTGAGTTGATGCGAGCAAATTGAAGCATGAATATGCCCTTTGGATAGAAAAGCTGTCGAGCTGGTGACTGACCTAGAGAAAAACTCAGGGGTTAAACATGAAAAAGTACGAATCACTTGGTGCACTTATAGTAAGAAAGCAAAAAATCGTACAAGTTAAAATAGAAGAACAAATGCAGAGACTATTTACAAAGTTTAAATTATGTAATATATTAAGGACTTAGAGAGATAGCATCAGAAATTAAAAATTGGATAACATTACAATAGGTGGATACATCAATAGAATTAATCTAGACTTTCATTAAGAATTGCCATGGGGCGTTGATAATTTATATTATCGTAGATATCATAATCGTAAATTGTGATTGCAGGATTATTTAGGTTCTGAAGACCTTCAAAAAATTTCCTTGCCAAACGACAACAATAACTTTTCAGTTGCTCAACATGAAGCTCTTCGTGAATTTTCTGATTTCTAACGTGCCAAGGGGCACTTGAGATCTGCCTCAAAACACAATTTTGGGCGGTTTGAAGCTTTTTTCTTATGGATTTACATGAATACGCCCAGACTGGGCAAGCATAGCAAATTATGGAACCCAGCATGGATTTATAAATAAGTAACTTGTTAATAGATAGAACACTGTTTCGAGCAATTAGGGGAAATAGTGTAGCTTTACGCACACGAAACATCTTGAGACTATGTGTAATGTGTGGGTTCTATAATAACCTTTTATTGAGGATCACCCCAAGGAGCGATAACAGAGAAAATCCGGCATCTATCTATTTGCTAATGGTAAGGAAATAGTTCCTAAACTAAAAGTGTGGAGGGACAGCAAATAAAAATTTTTTGAAAGCATAAAAAATTTAGCAGAAATAAGAATGGGTAAAATTAGTGGCTTTTTTTGATGATTTGAAATACAAATGTGAGAGAAATTAGCAGGAGCAAAGCTTCAAAGAAATCGCAAGCTGAATGACATTTAGGTGTAGGAGAAGATAAAAAAATTCGAGTAAAAGCGCAAAATGTGGGCAGCTTTAAGTGGAATAATTTCTCAGTGTTATGTGGCTTCTATAGACATAACTATTAATTTGGCATCTAAAGTTATTTTGTTTCCTTTTTTAAAATAAAGAAGGTCTGAATTATACCACGAAAGTTCTAAAGAAGCGAAGTTCAAATATGAGTTTTAACATATAACGTACATTTGAAGCACATGTCGGCACAGGAAATTCATAAGCATTTGAGTGAAGTATTAGGAGTCAGTGTTTCAGCTTGCCAAATCGGCAGCGGAATTTTGAAGCAGAAAAGCGTCTTGTACAAATGATGTACTTCGAATCGATTGCATAGGAAACAACTGCCAGTTGAAAAGTTATGGAATCACAGAGACATGTGACTATTAGACATACGGCAGAGACTGGATACTTCATTTAGTTGCGTAGGATTAATTTAAAAAATTCATCGAGAGAAAAACTCCAATTCTAACTGTGGAGGACAGTCGATGATTTATTGCTATCACAGAGGTTATTATTTGAAATTAGCACAGGAATTATGGGAAGAAATTAATTTTAAAAAAGGAGAAAGTTAAGCAAGATAATTCTTGTAATACCACGGTAAAGAACCGTCACAAACATCTCCTAAGATAATCGCTACAGGATTCGAAGTATTACTTCACCTTTCATATTTGCCATATCTTGCTTCAGGTGATAATTTGCTGTTTAAAAATCCGAAGAAAAAAATTTTAGAGTACGCATTTTGCATATAAGGATAATGTTAGGAATGCTTTCGATAACTAGCTTGATTTGTTTTGGTGTGTTTGAATATGCCGGAGCACTCGAGGGCTAACTGCCTAAGGAGAGGGATGCCTTCGTGTATAACTTTGTAATTGAACCTGCCTCGCATCTGCGTTACACGAGAGGAAAATTGAGAACTCGCATGCAGACAGCTCAGGGATTTGAATCCCGGACAAAACTACTGGTATTAGCGACTTTACTGTCTGGATGCTTGTGAGCTTTTAGCTAGCTTTTAAAGCATGAAAAGATTTTATTCTACGTATTAAGTGAATTTCAGAAATTCTGTGCGAACTAGGTTGCTGAAGGAAGGTACTGCATTAAAATTTAAAAAATTATATATTTGGTTCACCTAACATTTTTCTTGATCATCCTTCATACAGAGAAATTTGATTTTTCAACTATGAATTTTTGACTCAATTATTGTCTGTACTTTTATTCGATAATAATAGTTTGAATTTAATCTGCATTGAAGATACCAATAAAAATACAAGGATGAGATTCACTTACTGCAATTATCTTTTTTAATAAGATTATAATTCTAAGATTAACTCTTGAAGTTGGCATCATGAATAACAAAATGAATGATTTTTACTTTCTGTATTTTTGAAATGTTTCTGGATTTAAATATTTTTTTCACAATAAAGGCAATGATTTTGCTGACAGTTATTTTAAAAACTTGTGAAAATTTAATTTAAGTACATTTTTCTGATCATTTTGTGGAATAAAGTTATTTCTACAATTAAATAATCAGTCTTCACTTTTAATAGTAATTTTGTAGAGCTTGCAGTGATTTAGAGCAAAGTTCAGTAAGTCGTAAACCCTCAGAAAAAAATAGATATAAATAGTGGAATATATGAAAAAAAATAAAAAATCATGTGTGGTATTAATATCTTGGGTTGTCGTTTCTGATATGTCGTATCATTAAATTCCAAACAGTCTACTCTCTTGAATAAAATTTATGAACATGAACTTAATACGTCTTAGTCATACTTAGTCATACATGAGATAGAAAGACGAGACTATTTAAAGGAAGGAATTTTAGAGCGTAGAATCAGAACATGATCTGCCTGCTAAAGGCCTTGTTGCTACTTCGATTCCCTTGCGAATAGTATTCTGCGGCTATGAGTTATTCTCGCCATTAGGCTTGCTACGTAGACCTTAAGTAAGAGCCAGATTGCGCGTTATTCCAATTGTGAAGCCGTTTGTCTCAGTTAATATCTTCATTTTCGTTATCCATTTATCGAGTTAAGCCATAACTATTGGTTTCTGTAAGCACGAGTTGATGCTGTCTGTTAACCCTTTATTTCAGTTAATAAAAAAATCCTTTTTTACCCTTTCCCTATCTCTGTGGCACTTAAAAACATAGTGAAAATTCACATATAGTTTTTTAGAGTTTGGGTCTAGTTTATGTTGTCTAAGAAGACTAAACTCTACAATCAGATGCAAACAGTAGCTTACTCATCGGAATGAAAGTGTTGACGGCGTTTCAAAAGAATTTTTTCGACTGATTTAAAACGCATCACTAAAACTCATATGTTCTCATATTAAAAATCATTTTTAGCTACATGTTAAATAACTTTGAAAAGTTTCATTTTACAGTGATTCACAAAACATGTAGTCAGGACCATGTGCTATGTTTGGGATTATTATTTGTTGTCAGAGGTTTGTTTGAGTAAGTGCTATTCAATAATTAAGAAAGGAATACAGTACATAGTCCGAAATCCGGACTCCTCGGGACTTTGGCGATTCCGGAGTTGAGATTTTTCCCGATATTAGATCATCAATTTAAATCCGGTAAGATGGCATGCAGAAATTATGCAATAAAAAATATGAAATCGTGATTTATGAAGTAAAGAGCATTTATGATCTAAAGGGTATAAAAATTTACAAAAAAAGCTTAATATTTATTTACTTACTTTACGTAACATTTCTTTCAATGTAAGTTGTTTCGTTTTTCGTGCAAATACTTTCTCTTTAATTCTATAAACTGACACAATTTCTTGTTCAGTTGCAAAGTTCTGCTGTTCAAGTTCTGTGATTGCTGCGTCGAGAGTTCCGACTAACTTGTCAATCGAATTTTTTTCGTTTTCAATAACCTCTCTGTCACGTTCTTCACTATCAGTAGCGGCATTTTCTGGATATAGAACCATAAAAAAACTACAGATTTCCCCGTCAGTTAATTGATTGATGATTGAGGCATTGTTATCTCAATGAAAATCTTCTGTTATATCATCTTCATTTATTACCGCTTCTCCACATTTCTTTAAAAAATCCATTAAGTGTAAAATTTCAGCTTTGGTTTGCGATATCCGAAAACCATTCAAATTTGTGGCTGTCATCTTCATCATCTTCACTATGAAATATGGTAGCTGGCCATAAATTAAGCCAAGCATTTTTTAAAGTAGCTGGAGACACATCCTCCCACGATCTTGCCATGTTCCACACAGCAGATTTTATGCTAGAATATTTTTTAAATTCTTGAATTTTCTCGCAATTGTTCAAGAAATTTAACATGGATTCTAAAATTGGACATGGATTCTAACATGGATTCTACTTTACATTTGCATTTCAGCGTGCGCACTATTCTGATATCCATAGGCTGAATGACGGGTGTACAATTTAGAGGAAAGAATGATACGGATACAGTATCTTTCACTAAAACGCTAAGTGACGTATGAGCCAAACAGTTGTCTACAATCAGGACTATTTTTACGTCATCAGGTAAACCAACCGAATTCAAATGTTGCCGAGCCTCTGGTGTAAAATAATTTTCAAACCAATCATTCATTAACACTTGTGTTATCCATGCTCTTTTATTTGCTCGATAAGTAAAGAAAATCTCCATGATTAAAGAAAGAAAATCGTTAATTCTTGAAATGCTAGAGTTCGTGTATTTTTTTCCGATTGTGAAATGTTTATACTTATGCATTC
>KK118122.1:671347-713071 GCA_000611955.2 Stegodyphus mimosarum | reverse complement strand
ATAATAAGCCGGATTAAATTAAAGGATTAACGAGCAGCGCAGTCTCCTACATTAACTAAAATTCCTTAGAATCAGTGAAGATAATTTTAGCCTAGCTTAATAGCGTCCGCTATACGTTATTGGCTATTTACATAAGATTGGCGACGAAAAACAAGTTGTTCCGCTAAATTTTGGTTTGCTTCTATTGCGTATTGAATTAAGATGAAGTTATATTAGTTATTTATTATACCTACGTCTATTTCTTGCACATGCTTAAGGATAATCCGAGTTCTGAATAAATAAACTTCTACATATACTTAAGGCATATTTACGGCTGATGCTAGATACCGCCTAATGCAGTCTCAGCCGGTCCTGAATTCTGCTAGAAAGCACCTCCAAGTTCTAAATTTTTGCCACCCCGAAACATTTTATCCCAGTGCTTTCCCTAAATTATAAAAATTCAGTCATCCCTTAATTTTGCCACTCGGTGCTTCTCCAGATTCCAAAAATGTTGTCTTCCCCTAATTCTGCCCCCCACGGTGCGGCCATACGAGCTCTGACGCCGGGTCTGGGTTTATGTGAATAACGTATTAATTATTCTTAACTCAAATAGCACTAAATGTAATCTTTTGGCCTGTGAGTTTCATCAACAAAATCTATTTTTAGCATATATGAAAAGAAATTTTTGTTAATTTTTTCCTGGTCAATAATTGTTAGAGCATTTAACTTAAATCTATAATCATCTCCAAGAGTAATGCCACATAAAAGGTTGCCATACTCTTGTTATTCAATTGCTAATATAAAAAATGTTTCGATATCGCTCCATAAATCATTACTAAGTTGTCACGTATTGATAAACATGCGGTGACGAAAGCAAACTACAATAAATAATGATTCACCAGGTCGGCCTCAGGGATATAAAATACTAGTAGGTGTAAAGAATGTTTGCGTTTGAGATGTATGCCAAGCAGACACGCTGCTACAGAGCCAGATTATTAATCTCACAAATTTATGCTTAAATGATTTATTTCTTCAGTAACGAGGTATTTCATTTAGTGCCTAAGTGAAATTAAGAATCGGGACTCTTCACATGTTTAATTGTGGAAGGAAAAATCAAATGCGCATGCGTAACGCATACTCCCCCCCCCCAAAAAAAATAGTTTGTGGCTTTGAGGTCCGAAGTTGAGATCATTCCGGATTTTGGACGTCCGGATTTTGGACTTTGTACTGTATAGAAAAGAAATGCTTTTATGAAGATGAAATCATCCGGTCTATAGAGCCAGATTTATGTTCAATTGTAATAAATATACATACAAAATTAGCAGCTTTTAAATAATAAACACGGGATAATTCTTAGACAGCAGACAGTTTTTAGATGGACTTATATTGGTGTTTTTTAAAAAAATGGCTAAGAAATGACAATTTTACTTTCATTGTAATGCTTTAAATGAAATCTGAGTATTTAAAATTGCATTTGATATGAATAATATTAGAACCCCTTTCATTACCAAAAACTGGAGATTCCATAATATTTCTACATGTTTAAGAAAAAAATTACACTTCTGTCGATCTTGGGAGCGAACAAAACTAGTGAAAAACTAGAAAGAAGCAAAACCCTGAAAGTAAATAATGATAAAATTAAATGATCTAAGATAATTAACAAATAAATAAATAAATATAATAAAAACTATAAAATATGTAAGAAACAGGAAACAAGAAATAACTAGTAAACTATAATACTTAAAAACGTGAAACAGCACACAGTTAAAAAAATGTCAATTAACTGCTAAATTAGAAAATGCGGAAAAAATGCAGTGAAACTAATTACGAAAAACCAAATTACACACAGCTTTTTAATTTAAACTATTCTTTTATTTCATTTAAAATAACAACAAGTGGCAAATGCAATGCTTGAAATAAAATAAGTAATTTTTGATACTCATTAAAAGAGCTGTTTTATTCTCTGTCTTTATTGCTTTTTTTCTAACGTGCTCTGATACGCGAAATTATGAATAAAAGCATTTGAAGTGATACTTCGCCCTTAAACATTGCAGGAAAATTAGTGTGTATATTTTAAACTACTGAAGATGTAAGCTTGTGCCAGAATGCTTATGAACTCCACGTGACAAGATGAAAGCGAACATAATCAAGTTCCGAGTGCATTTTGCCTTTCGCGAAAATATTCTACCCTCTGTATGTTTACGATTTACTTAGTCTTTAGATTTCATTTAATATTTCAAAGTCATCATATAGACAAATATCAGCAACGGTGAGTAGTTGACAGACTGTAAATTGCTTATCTGAAACAGGAACCTGTAAACGACGGCTTTCGTTAAGAGAAATGAATTAGAAATTATTATGTCTATGAATATGCAACATTGTGTTAACGTATGCCAGAAAAAATAATAAAAGCTCTTAATACAATATGTAATGCGAATAGAGTTTAATCGAATTCAACATTTTTTAGTTCTAAAAGCTAAAACAACAAAGTAATGAAAGCTACTTCTTATTTAAAATTCTAACGCTTTTATTCTGATTTCAATTCACATCCCCAACGACTCGTGTAGGCTGAAAGGCCAATCTTGAAACATATATCAATGGCATACATACATCTTCTTTCGAATAAGAAGCCCTCAAGAAACCTTTCCTCTCCTCGAAAAGGCAATCGAAACTGATGAATGTGATTTGATGCTATGGTACTCATTTCTCATTTGTATGAAAACAAAAGAAGAGAATCGAGCACGTTGTGAATAGAGGCGCCATCGAAAGTAAAGGAATCGATATGCTCCCCTTGCCCCCCCCCGGAAAAAAGTTAGTGTATATACGCATATGCATATATATATATATGCACATAAAAAGCATTATTTTCTTTATTTCTTTTCTGAGCTACTTTTAACCCGGCATTCACTAAAATGTTACCATGGAGGTTTTCTAACTTGCTTCAAACCTCTAGAGACAGCAACGAAGTATGTATAGCAGGGTTTTGCCACAAGGCGGCCATTCAACGAAAGGTTTCTTAAGGGAATGAAAGACAGAAAAAGTGGGAGAATCAAAGATACAACACTTTACGCAGAAGTAACAAAAAATAAACTTAAAATAAAATCCTAAAAAAAATTGTAGACTGCATTTAGAAAGAAATTGAAAGTCCGGTCTCTGTGGGACAAACAACACCAATAACAAAGAAGATAGAAAATTGAAAGATTTTCATTTCAAAAAATGTCCCTCGTAAGAAATAAAATGTCACACTGTGAACTGAAATACATCTTGACGTTATAATACTTGAATAGAAATCTCTCTCTCTCTCTATATATATATATATATAACAAATTCTAACAAATTTCTTATTAAATGAAAGCATATTTACTATTAATTGGAAACAGTAGAGGATAATTATGCAACCATCATACGTATGCAGTGGATAGTCCTCTTTTATTTTCAATAAATAATTCTAGATTAATTTAAGGCGTTTTGCAAGAGGAAGTATACAAAATTCGGTAAAATCTTTCATTGCATAGAAGGTTTAAAAGACTGGCAATAAAGAACACGGAAAATTGATCTTGCAGGATGTAAGCAGAGGAATAAACTACAAAACATAAAGATGTCACCACGCAAAAAAGTATTGAGGTGCATGAAAGACAGAAAATTATGTAAATAAAATTCGAGATCCATTTTCCTGTATAAGTTGCAATTTGAGGGAAAGCGAAAAGTGAGAATCGGTTTTACTAGAAAACTGTATAATAAATAACTGAGATAATCTAAGTTTTATTAAAAAGTAAAGCACTTTCCCCAGTAATGAAAATCATAAAATTTTCTAAAGCAAGAGTAAATGGTAATATAACAATATATTTTATTACAGGAGCTAACAAATTAAATCATAACCTTGAAATTTAAAAAAAACTGAAATTTTCATTGAATTAAAGCAGCAAGTGAAGAAATATATTAGCTTAAATATAGCCTGAACAAAACTATTACTACGAGAGAAGTGGAACGTTAAGGATTCTTTTCATCGAAAATTTACATAAACAACTGGCATAAATAACTTCTGCCTTTTGACAATTACATAAACAGCTTCTGCTTTCCTCCAACTACTGTGATAATATTGTTACGAAAAATTCGGCGGTTGCGCTTGTATGTAAGCTTTCCGGCATAGCACTAGGGTTGCCATAAAATAGTGTATGGTAGGGTTGCCAGATTGGCGACTTTATCGTCCATTTGGCGACCAAATCGGCGATATCCCATGGTCCAATCGGGAAGCTTCTAGAATAACTTCCTGTCGAGATATTTCTCGAAACGTGTGGAACTTAAAGAAAAGCTATATAAACCCTTGTGTTTCTGAGAGCAGTTGTCGCAGATTGTGAAGCAGTGTGATTAAGTAGTGTAGTTGTTCACTGCGAGTGCTAAGCTACGCGAGAGTTCTGTGAACGGAAAGCGATCGAGATAGTGCTTTGCCGTGAAGCTACCTTTACAGTGTAGCTTGACAGTGTATTGGTGATTGTTCCACGGTGTTTATTATAAGTTTAAAGTTGCCGTGAAGCCACCTTTACAGTTACAGCCTGAAGCTGTGTTGCTGATTGTTTCAGCGTATTTATTGTAGATTTTCGACGCTTTTAAAGATAATTTTGGAACTGTGCTGTAAATAGTGATTCCTGTAAATAAACTGTGCTTTTTATTGTTCTGCATCGTATTTTCATCGGATACTCTCAAATCTACGAACCCGTAAAACGCAACAATATATTTTATTCGCATGCAATACATACAGTATACATATGCTAGTTACAGAAACAAAGAATTTTTTCAGTGTCCGTACTAAGGTATCATCCTTATCGGCCAGGCATTCATCCGTATATCACAGACTCATTATATTCCCTCCCTCCCTTCTTATATTCCACTCAGCTTCCCACGTATAGGACTGCATATCATCCGCCAGATGGTATCAAAATTCCATATACTACTTCAAACTTCGGACGTCAGTTATCGCAGTGGTGAGTTGTGCATTTAAGTATACGAAAACTAAACGAACAATTGCTGCTAAAAATTCTTTAGGTCAAATATGTATCTCATAAGAAGCATAAGAAATATAATTTTGTATTAAGAACAGGATGTGTTTATCTCGCAGAAATGTATAAAAATAAGTGTAAGTTAGACGTTTTCCATTAACCCATATTTTACTTCCATTTGTAAGTTCTCCTGAGAAAGATTACAATTCAAACTCGTATGAAATATACAATTACACTTATTTTAATAAATAAAAATACATGTCAAATAGTATGGTTAACATTAAGTTTTTTATATTGTTTAACTTCTGTTGTCTTTAATGATCATTAATTATCCTATCCTTGTAAATTATGCGTATCATTAGATTTTAGTAGTTGGTCCATGACCTTTTTAAGTATCAGACAATTATTTTCAGCAACATGAGTTAAGTCTATGAGTTTATGAATTTCATTCCCTCGTAAAGAGTTAATTTAGTGTCTTAAGATATCATTTCAACGTAAGATATCAATTTCTGTTATAACTACCATGATTCACGAGTGAAGGGTGATCATCAAAACACTTCCTTGATATATGAAACCTTTTGTACTCTTAGTGACCTATCGGCTGAACCAATCGAAATGAAATTTCAGCTATCGTTATTTGAAGGTGTGCAATTCCAGATTGTGAGGATTTAACATAATAGAGCTCTCACTGTCACGTTTATAGTGAAACAATTTCGAAATTTTCGAATGCCAACAACCACGTTTTTTCCTACATAACTGTTCAGCTCACTGAAAAACCATACACGGCGTTGTAACGATACACTTCTAATGAAAATTTCCCGCATAAAACGTTTACGAGAATGACAGTTGTAAAGAACCAGTGATAGCACAAGAGAAGAGAGGGAAAAAAAACTTTTACTGGAATCACAATATTTAAACGTGTAGAACGTTTAAAGATAGAGTCATCGCCCGTAATGTTCCAGTTTCTTGGCCCCCGCGATCCCCCGACTTCGCTCCGACTGCCTTCGTGCTGTAACTGGTAGCAAGCTCGACACGTAGTCTGGAGGTCCGGATGTCTGCCGGCTGTGATAAGGCTGCAAATATTTTTCTTTGCGTTATAGTTGCTGTCACTTAGCTTGTTAAGCCTTTGAGAAGATCTGAGCTAACTTAGATGTAAAGTTAATTGTGTTGTCTTTGACTACTAGTCTACATTTTAAATTATGAATTTGATTGTTACTCTAAATTTCATTGCCTGAATGGCAGCTGATCCTGTGAGCACGAGAAGTACGTTTACGTGCTATGTTATGTTAAATAAAGGGTATGGTTTAAACCTTTTCAAGACGTACGTAGTTCACTTCAGACGCAGCGATGATTCGCTTAACGTCTGTTAGGCTTTTGATACTAGTTTGCGCTTCCACAGTCGAACACTATAACAGTTTTAAATCATCACAATCTCAAACGCATATCTTCAAGTAACAACATCTGAAATTTTATTCCAATTGTTTGAGCGGATAAGCCGCTAGATATCCATACATCATTGGGCCGCTAGGGTTTTTTATGATCACCGTGTATGTGTGCGCATGTGTTACAACAAAAAAGATTCCATATTCCATTCGTTAATGAATGAATAAAATTTAATGTCACCTCTTTGTTTTTGAATGAATGGTGAAGAGGGTTCTTTTTTTGAGGCATCTGCAGTTTTCGGAGTGCTTAGTACTAGAAACTTATTTCTTAAAATGTTTTCCTTCAATAGGCTGATTTTCAAATATTCTGCTGGAAAAAGAGAGAGAAGATTTTCTTTAATAAAAATATGCACGACAAATGTTATTAATGCATATTTTTTCATTTCATTATTCCTCTTTTTCTGTTTCTCATATTATTAGTTTAATCTTAATCCAAATTTAGATTGCTGTTATACATCTTTCCCTTTTCCTTTAGATTTTTTGGATCCAATGATTCAACCTCTGCACTGTTATCCTAGTACTCAAAAGTATTTCCTTCTTATATGTAGTTTTCGACTGCTGAAGGTAAGTGGTAAGAAGTGCACGTAAATGTTTTTTTAACCTAGTTATGCAAATCTCTACCTTTGTTTGATGTTGCTTTTGTAGAAAAATTATTACCTTTCAAGCTAATTGTTCTCTGTATAAATGCGTGGTATTTGCTTTCGTAAAATAAGACTCTATTAAGACTTTTATATGTGTCGATTCTCTTTCTGTATTAATAATACGAGTGTTCAAATTAAAACAAAAGCAGACTGACATAATTAATGATTATTTTGAAGCACAGTTGAATTTTATACATTTAAGGAGTGTGCCATCTTATTATCATGGTGGTAGGAAAGCCGACTGCCATAGAACTGGAACCGATTTCGAATTCCGAAGAAGGCATGGATGTCTATAAGTGTATAGTGCCTTTGCTGGTACAGATGCGCTTAAAATAATATCGAGTCGAATGTCCTCTCAAGGTTTCCTTGGAAAAGGAACCAGTGGCAGAAGACCTTCGGATCCGTGCCCCTGGGATGTTCTCCATCAAACGTAAGACAGCATTTCGATTTCCAGGTGCTCCTGTGGTGTACCCTAGGCTACGTTCTCCAGATGTGATGTTTATATGTACGATATATTTGATGAATACTTAGATAAAGTATTCGGACGGTTGGGGATATTTGATTAATGTTATTGCTTTCCTAATAAACTATGGGAAGATTACAAAAAGATTTCTTTATATTGTAAAAGTAATGCATGAATGAAAAATCACTCTTATAAGCAGAAAAACTTCATGAGAGTTTGTTAAAAAAATAAATAAAAAAATAAAGAGTAATGTTACGTGGATTTTCTTGTCCTAATAGCAAAATAATACTGATAATAATTTAAGCAATTTATGAATATGTTACAATGATAGACATTGGCCATTGCAGGCGTTGGCCACTACTAAAGCCGGAAGCGGTTGTTATGGAAGCACCTAATAAGTGATCTAGCGTTGCCTGTTATGAAGGAACAAACAATTTAAATCCATGCCTTCCCCAGGAATCGAACCCTGGCCCTTCGATGCGGCAGTCAGAGTCACAAACAACTTTCTCGTTTGGGCTGCCGTATTATAAAAATAGACGACATGAAATGAGTTATTGAGGCTCTAATAAAACTATTCATTTATGTGATCAAAAAAACACTGTTTTCTTTTCTAATATAATTCTAAGCAATCATTTAGAACCATTTTGCTTCTTTATATAACTATTATTAAAATAGTGTCGTGGAATGTATTTCGTTGACATGCAAATTTTCCGAAATTTTGAATGTGTCTTTTTCATGTAGTACTTTCAGGGTTACGCAAGAGATAAATATAACCTTTGATAATAAAAATCTGTTCTGCAACTTTGATTGAGTTTTAGAGTTTTGTAGTTTGAAGGCGCAATGGGACACACAAAGTGCGTCAACGGTGGTTTCTATACAAAATCTATATGCTTGGAGGGCTTATCAGAAATCCTAGCCAGTTTCTTTTCTCATAAGCTTCTGGAGAGAATGTATCTAAATCAGATTATTTGCTGCAATCTTTCTCTTGATACATACTCCGTAAGATTCCCAGATAGGACTGTGGTATTACTGATCTATAAACAAAAGAACCTATTATATGCGAAACAATGCTGCGTCGTGTTATGCTGTGCCCTGTTTGTTGGGAGTAGGAGAAATTTATCGCTTACGCTGAGGCAATGAAACAACTGTTGTGAAAAACTACTTTTTCAAGCAAATAAATTATTAAATTACTGCTGAGATATCCATAGCTACTTAACTATAAAGCTAAGTATTATGATGAAAATGCGTTGCATTTTTTTAAAAATACAAAAGTGTTTTAAATTAGATCATTTTATGAGTTTCTAGAATGTAGTACTAAGCGCGGATATTCATTTTACCTGAAAAACGTTTTATAAGATGTTAAGAACTACTTTTGGCAGGGACTGCTTATAATTTCAGTCTAAGATAAAAACAACAATCTTTGTAGTTTCTGGGAATATTTTAGAATGGGGGGTTGAAAACGTTAATTAAACCAGTTAAGGAACAGATTAATCACGCAGATGCTATTGAAACTCTTGGTCGATATCTTTCCCCCATCGAATGTGGAAAGATCGTTTAAAATCACAGTCGTAAAAATAAGCAATAAAAGCAAATTTTAATCAGTTTAGAAAAATTATAGCTTTCTTTAATATACAGTTTTAATCACAGGAAAGTGTTCTCAAGGATTTTAAAGTTAATAGTAGAAAGAAAAAGATGAAATGAACTCATTAAATACAAACTCTTTAAATACGTATAACATTTAATACGAAATACATTTTCACGTACGAAACGCCTTGGGTAAAATAATTCTTATTTTACCAAATGTTTTCAATTCTTCAGGATGTTTGACGGCTTTATTTTCAAGTTGCATTGATAACTTCTTTACTTTAAAATTACTGCAGTGCTTATCCATCTAAAGATGCAAAATATTATTTTAACTCCAGAATGAATTTTGATAGAATATTTGGTAGTTTAAATGGTTCAAGTTTTATTTCATTTACATAATTTGTTATCAATAAAATACGCATTTGATCTCATATTTTATTTATTTCGGTTGCAGATTTTCGCTGTAACGCATGTAAACATTACACTAAACAATAACTACATCATTGTCGGGAAATAAAGCAAATCCATCACTTCAAGGGGAAAAAGAGTAGGGAAGCAGGGTTTCTGGATTGAAATGACATTGAATCTCTATAAAAGAGCATGTCAAAATCTTAGAAATATATTTTGATAGTAAGCTGAACTGAAATTTTTATTTAAAAGTTATCCCTAAGTTAAAGTTTAAAAAAAATGTTAAACGCTTTTATGTTCATTGCAAGTCCGAAAGGAAGTTGGATCTTGCAAAATTCCGAATGCAACCCTAAGGGGGGAAGACTGAGTACAGCTGCTACCTTCGCATGCCCATCTGGCAAAACACAGAAAGAGGAAGCTAGAGCCAGTCTATAATCAGAGCTTAAGACTAGTCATTGTAATTAGCGCTGCCCTCTCGTTACTATAGTTAGAAACAAGAGCTTTTACTTTGCTAACGTATATGAAAAGTGGCAGCGACAGAATTTCTAGTTACGAATATAGCTCACTCAGATGCTTCTACCTTATCGGCTAATTTCAAACGTTGCTTGCAAGCAGGTACAAGTAATTTTAGTGCTTAGTAGCCGAGCGGACTAAGTCCTATCCCTGATTATTTTTGATGGGTTGGCTTATGTTTTGATCTGATGGCTGAACTTGTTTCGGCCCGGGGGATTCCCCTCCTTGCAACAACAACAAGTTGCTTGCAGAAATGTAGATATAAATGGAGCAGTTTACTAATGCTCGTCAGCCAGTGTATCAAGGATGAGCTCCTTAAGTTAGGTATTAACTCCTTGATGCTTTGATGTTTTAGTTGCATATTCTGGTTTACAGCGGGAATCAATTCCGCTACTACCAGAACTTATCACGGAGTCCCACGAGGGGCCTGACACATAAGGGCTCATCGAATTGGTCCACCGTAAAGGTGTGTACCTTAAGATAGAATGTTAACTCCTTAACTACGGCAGGCATATATATATATATATGCTTTACGCAGTCGATGCGTTAACTGCCCCGTGCGTAAATATACGCCTTTACTTGTAAGTTCTGTAGTTTGCTGCTAACCGTACAACTGGGCAAGTATCTTTGTAATGCAACAAAGTGGCCTTGAACAAGGGCGTGCAAAGAAGAGGGGGAAAATGTTTCTGATAGGTTGAGTTTAAAACTACAGTTGTCAATTTAGAACGTGTAGATTGCGTGAGAACATGAGTAGATCATGAGTTTTGTTTCTTGGTCCGTTTCGTGTTACGTTGTATAACAGTATTTCTGATTTTTCAACGAAAATGTCTGATAGCGAGTTAGATGATTACTTTTGTCATCTTCAAGATTAGACTCATCGGAAGACGATTCTGTACCAGATGAAGAGGATTCCGATAGTAATGATAATTTCTTACAGATGTACGACATAGGACAGGTCTCGATACAAAAGACTTACCTTTGTTGCCTCTGTGCTTTCCATTTTGAGGACAGCCTGGTGCAAAAGAAAATATAAGAGATATTTCTGACTCACTTTTATGTTTTGAATTATTTTTTCGATAAACCGTTGGTAGGTTATATTGTAACAGAAACTAACCATCTCGAAGAACAATGCATTAGCCCACATCCTGACCCAGGTATAAAAGAAAAGCTAGCAGATATTTCAGACCCACTTCTATTTTTTCAAATTTTTTTCTCGATAAACCATAGGTAGGTCATACTGTAACAAAAACTAACCGTTTTGCAGACAGTATATTAGCCGATATTCTGAAAAAGAGAAATCAAGAAGAAAACTGTGGTATCAACCAATTCAGAAAAAAACATGCTTTATGAGACCATCTTATTTTCCAAGGAATAACTGCAAAACCCGATATTACGCCGTAATAACCAACGAATAAATTGATCGAAAGTACAATTTTTGGACAAATTATTTCCCAAAATCGTTTTCAATTGATCATGAAGTTTGTGCACTTCTTCGATGACAATAAATTTCAGGAAAATTCACATCCAAATGCAAAACTCAAAATAATATGGGCTGCTTTTTCTGACTTCAAATGTTTATACACTGAAAAGGGATTTTAACAATGATAAGAGTTTGTTGCTATTCAATGGCAGAATATCGAGGTCCAATATATACTTTTGAGAAGAACTCGTTAAAAGTAAAACTATTTGCACTTGCTGAAACAGAGTCAGGATATGTTTACAGTACGATTGTTATACAGGACAGCGGACAATATTTGATGAATAAATTAAGAACTCTAGACTTGCTATAAAATAAGTGATGACGCTAGCGTTATCTTTTTCGGGAAGAGGCTATTGTATAATTGCTCGGAATTAGCAACCTTTTCACCTAAAATAAAACTGACGCATATGAAACTCCTCGCCCTAAATGGCATGATTTGCCAGAAAGCTTCAACGAACTTACTTTGACAAAATGCAAAATTACTGTATTGAGATGAAGTAACGGAAATACACCTCACTTCTCAGCTGAACCCATTCAGCCAACTGCTGAAAAAATTGATCAGAGAGTTAAAAAGCCCGCTGTGGTTATCGATTATAACTTGATAATGAGTGGAATTGACAGAGCTAATCAGGTTCCAGTTTGCTAACCAATAACCCGAAACAGACAAAAAAGGTATTATATAACAATCTTCCGCTATCTTATAGTCGTGGCTATTTGGAATGGCATTATTTTACGAAAGAAACGGTTCCCAAACCTCGACAATTAATGATTTCCTTATCAATTTAGCTGAAATTATTTTTCAAACTTTTATCTTACTGTTCCTCGCCTCTCCAAAAGTTACAATGTGACAGTCCTTTGAAACTTACTGCTAAATACTTTCCTGACTTAGTACTGTCAACTTATTCAAAGGAAAATATAGCCATGCATAGCATAGTTTTCTCTTAGAAATAAATTTGCCGTAAATCCCTGTATGAATGTGCTTAGTGTGATGTTCAGCTAAGTTTCGAGATATATCATATAATAGCTTAGTAATTATTTCTTTATTATGCTCTGTATTTCAATTTTGTATTTTAGACATTTTCATTGTAACATTAAACAATTTTCGAATTAAAAATTATCGAAGTAACAACCTTGTGCTGGACGTAGATTTAGTCAAATACACAATCGATTTCGACAGCAAAAAAAGTACAGATCTCTCTTCCTCAGAAGCAAAGAAATCTGTAATACGGAAATTTCTTTGCACCTGATGAAGGAGTGCCTGTACATGTTTGCCCTCGAAATAGATTGCATTCATGACTAAATCTAGCCAAACACAAGGTTTTTGCTTTGATAATTTTATGTTTTACTTTGGCGCGTTTCTCTTCTAGTTTTTCGACTGCAATTTGTACCTCTGCAATCGTTTGTACGAAAAACAGTGGCGCTTGGTATCAAAATCGCGGAAGATTTCGTGGCCAGGTTAACATTGCCAAAGGTTTCTCAGAACAAGTGAATTTTATTATAAGAACGAATGAGTAAGAGTTGCAAAGTAAAATCATTCCAAACGAAGTGGTGCAACAAAAGCCGGGCCTAATAATTGGAAGATATGTATATCGTGGATATATAGATGTGTAAAAATGTTTCTGTCACTAATGCCTTCAATTCCGAAACTGGAGTTGATTTCACTGGAATAAATGAGACTGCGGTGATTGTCAATGAGCTCCATTTTATCTGTTGAGTCTTTGGCCTTCTGCTGGGTAAAAGAAGGTTTGAATGAGACAGAGAGAGAGAGAGAAAGTCATCATTGTTATGGATAATAGGTAGTGGCTGAAGCAAAACGTACAGTTCATAAGAGTTACAACTCCATAATTCTAATGCTCTACAGACGGGTTAAAACTTTCCGCTTTCTCATAATTTTATGGCTACCAGGCTTAACGAAAAGTGGACAAACCTATAAGAAGAGAAAACATATAAGTGTTTAATGCTCTTCTAGCATAGGATGCTTTCAGCTTTTTTTCTAAGGCCATCGAAAAGGAACAGATTGATAGTTAGTTGTTGTCGCAATTAAATTGCAGATTCAGATATTGCGAACATAATAAGGAGTGGATCAATGGATTAGCAGAGTTTTTCACGTAGCAATCAGTAAAGCGAGGCTGAAGTTGCTGGATAACAACCAGCTGCTGTTACGATACCGGAGATCGGGCTCACAACGCTGTAATATATATTATATGATAGCATCAAGCACGCAATTATTTATTGCTAAAAACATGATAAGACTTGACGGATAATTTTGGAAAAGATGAAACAGAGAAAAATCGATCTTTTGGGTAGATCTTAATTCACTCTGAAGGCAATCCTTGAAAGTATTCTGGGCAACTTTACAGTCAGATGCAATCAGAAGTAATGCAGTAAAGGTTTAGTTGAGAAAAGGCTGCATTTACTGAACTGAAGTTCTCTTTATAGTGAAAGAGAATACTTCCGTTGCCTTTAAGTAATATAAATAGTACCTCGCACGTTTTGGAGAAAAAGGCAAGGGAGGAAAAAGAAGCTTCATAGCGAAGAAGGAATAAGAGACGATGTTATGAAACATGCTGTCGCTAGCAGCTCGAAAATAAGGAATACTAATTTATGGCCACTCGATACATAAAAAGTGTCATATATTAGTTATACGTAGTATTATATTAGAATTATATTAGTACATATTTAGTTTTAACTAATATATATGTCATATATTAGTTAAAAATATATTATAAATGACTTAAGTAGCCTACTCACCTAAATATTTGTGTCATATTCATTATACTTTTTAAATGCATCTAATATACACACAAAAACACATCACTTTTAAGTAAAGACTTTTAAACATTTTTAATTTTTCAAGCTTCAAAATTTTAATTCAGGTGGATAATTTTAACCTGAGGCCTGAATTCGAGTACCTATATAATTTTTTCTTTTATAAATTGATATGTTCGTTAGCTCAAAAATCTATTAAAAAGTAAACATAATCGGACAACAACTTAACCATAATTCTTTGAACTACTAGATAAGATTTAAACAAATTTCGAAGTAATAAAATAAAATACTGATTACTTAAAAACCGGTATTAGCCTACATTCTAACGTTTTGAAATCCCAATCACATTTGTATCTATGTATCCATTTCCTGCGTAAGTTAAGTTTAGTCCATGTATATAGAGAAGCCCATATTTAGTCCATGTATTATTTTATAGTTCATGTATATAGAGTTTACTCCTACCACGAAAAAAAGATTTAGTGATGTGCTTAAGATCCTACTTCAGGATTTAGGTATTGTCAATAACACACTTTTTTTGATTTTAACGGAACAAAAAAGAATAGGAAAAGTTAATAGATTACTCTTTTTTTATAATTTAGATGAAAAACTAGTTCCAAAGTTTCTTGCAAACATTTAGCCATTCATTAATTTAACTGGTTTCATAAACACAGGCAATTATTTTGATTCGCATTTAAAATGAAGGAATAAGTAGTCTTTGCATGAGGCAAAACTGCGTGAATGTCTTTCGTTAGAATCCCTTTTGGAATTTTTTTTTCTCGTTCCTGAGTAAAATTCTTCGTCAGTACTTTTTCGAAAAAATATTGAAGAAGAAATTTATTCTGATAAGTTAAGCTAGATTATAAAGTTATATTATTCTTATTATAAATTAAATTCCGTTTTAAGCAATTGCATTTATTTTTTGTAACCTTAAATGAATCATGTGGTGATAATTCATCATCTTATTCGTTGCCGCCAGCGAAGCGTAGTTTCTTTTATTCTCAATCTATTCATGTTCCATATTTCAAATATTTAAGCAGCTATTTTAGCTTCTCATGCAATTACAATTTATTAGCTGAATAACAGCGGAAACCCGCTTTAAACGAAGATATGTTTTTTAATTCGTTTCAACTAATGTTTGTAATTATTCTGTTTGGCTGATTTCTGACATTTATGCCACTTTGGCGAATACAATTCTACTATGGATTTTGCAATAGTTTCGTGCTGCTTGTTACTAATTAGTTCGTAAAGATTTTCCTGACCTTTGCAATTAAATTCTTATAAACCGTACGATAAATTTTAGCTTAAAAAAATTCTAACAGCACGAATGAAACGTTTCGCAATGTTGAAAGCCAGCTTTAATTTATTTGTAAACTAATAAAGCTCTATTTAAGAAATTTCAGTTAATTTCAGTCATTTGTACTTTAAAATAAACACTATTTTGCTAATTTATATAAAAGTGAAATTTTATTAAATGCAATGTATTAGACATTGTTTGTCAATAATAAGAAAAAAGTATTTATGAACACATGAAGGGAAATGCAGTCTTACCAGTTGCAGTTCGCTGGAAATGAATGTTAGTCGGATGCAAAAACTAGCTGGGTGTCTCGTACAGAAAAGACTGAAATGTAGCGCTCGCCAAAAGGAATGATCAGCAAACACGATTCCGAATTGTCACGCCAAGACCACGATGCAGACGATATACGTTAATTCGATGTAAAAAATACTGATAAATTAGGAAACTTCAGGCATAACCTACGAAGCTTGTATTACGAAATAGTATATAAAAAGTAGAGCGAAAGATTACTTAAGTACGTAGACTTTACACAAGTATTCAAAAATCATGCCTTCGGCGGTAATAAAAGCGGCATATCGTCGTCCCAGAGATTGCCTGATACGTTCTAAGGCTCCTCAAGTGTTGCAGATCCATCGACAACGTCCTCAGTGTGCTACCGGAGTTCACGTATAGAGGATTGGAATGTTTAAAAAAAGATGGAAGTCATTATAGGAGACTGAATTACTAAAATATGTCGAAGTAGTCTGCGTTTGTCCACATCCGTTTGTTACTGATTTTGGTTAGAGTATATTGAAGAGTGCTCCTTGGATTTTAGCTAAGTTGTTGTTTCATTTATCTCCAAGTTGTTTCATTTATCTCCAAGTTGTTTCATTTATGGTAACCTGAGTAGTTGAATGTTATGGAAATCCCATTATGACGTAATTGGTTGCGTAACTGCGGTGAATTTGACTGATGGGATTTGTAAGTGTTGGATGTTGGTTAGAAAGTACGTTGCTTATTTTATAGTTTACACGGTAAAAGGGCTGAATATCGTAAGATTAATTTGAAGTTTCTGCACACTTTGGAACGAAAGGGAAAAAACATTAATTGACTAGTGTGTAAATGTAGGTTTGCTTAGTAGCCATTATAAGTGTCCTGTTCGTAGGAAGTATGGTCGAACGTCGGAGGATATCGGCACTACGGAGGATATTCTTAGACACAAAATTTGTAAATAAGGTAAGTGGATATTTCCTTTGTGTAGTGCTAAGATGAATTTCCTTTTTTATGTTATTTCATTGTTTGATTTAAAATATAGTTTACTGAGATTATATATTTTTCTTGGGTGTTTCTTTGACTTTTTAAGTGAATATAAATCGATGTGTACGTGGACAAAGTCAAAGAATTGCACAAACTCGGTGTCCATGGATCGCCAAAAATCGCCAATTTTCACCAAGGGGCACCAGTAAATGTATTTTTACCCTGATTTTTAATGTTCAATAGCTCTTAAGCTACACGTTTCTCATGATATATTACTAAGGTATTTTGATTTCCTTGGCGTAGGATATACTACGGGTGATTTGCAATTATATTCTGAGACAGCCTGCATACATCTTAGTGTTATATTTTGACAGTTTGATTGCATCTGTGTACATATACACATATAACACATTATAAGTGTATGTGTTCTTATATACACATATAGCTAACAGATATATATTGATTTTACAGTTTTTACAATTATGTAACATTTATGACTCATCTCGATTACAATTTTTTAAAAAAAGAATTTGAGTATTTATTTTTAAAACAACAATCCAAACTTTTAATCGATCATTTAAATCAATATTTTTCATTTGAAGCCTAAAAATAATCTTAATTTTTATCGTGTAGAATATATAGTTTTCGAACAATAAACAGATGAAAAAAGCAAGAATGTGTTTTTCGTGTATTGTTTTAAGACACTACCATTTTCGTTGCTTCTTCCGGATTTTCTCAGCGTAAAATAAGGCTTTTATAATGTAATCATCTGAGAACTCAAACTATATTATCTGCAGTTTCTTAGGAAATTTTCTGAGGTCAACCAACTACCTAAGGTTAAAATACTAACGTGAATTCAATGTTATAATTTTCAAAAATAAGTAACCTCTTATTCCTCTGCCCAAGCATCAGCCCCACGAAAGTTCGATGTGTTGCACAGCAGTTAATTGTATATCACTGCTATTTATCTAACATGCTTAAATTATTTGCTGGAATTATTATACTCATCAGTTAACTTCACTAATTGAGTGGTTATACAATTCAGACATACTTTCTCTTTGCAAGTCAATTGCCATTTTATTCTCGTATGATATCATACACAAAAAGGTCTTTCTATCAGAATACTGCTGTAATTAACATACCAGTTTCTTTCCTGCAAAAAAATTAACTATTCGTTTTCTCAAAGGTAACATCTTCGCTAAAACATATCCTTGAGATAACATCCGCTCTTTAGAATAATACAGAAAACCTCGGTGAAAATCTAATTCTTCAAATTTATGATATTATTGAATTCACGATGGCATGCTACATTTCCATGAGCATTTCAACAGTACTTAATTCTGCCCTTGCCTACCATTGCAGCCATAGTTGTTCTACAGAGATTCCGTTAATGTTAAGATACAACTAAAATAATGACTTCATTTGAATTTTGTGCAAAGAACCTTTATCGTTTTTCTGCCAGAAATGATGCACTTATCTGCATATGTATTATAGAAATTTCCGAAATTTAACTTGAACATTTTTGAAGATATATATTCTTCGTGCTCTATCCGTAAGAGAATTCAAAGAGATCCGTAAGAAACTATCTCTTCGCAACCCAGCAAACTGCTTGTTAATCAGAAATGAGAACGTATTTTTTACGACTTTGGCATTGCTTTATAGCATCTACTTTTCCCGAATACATAGGCTAATTTATAAATTATTCTGCCTGAATTTGTCTTAATACTACATGAAATTAACTGCCTTTGTTTTTAATTCTCTGTCTATCTATTTTTTTAACTTATGCACTTATCTCTCATTTGAAATATTTGTAATCCTTATGAGCGACATAATGGTAGCAAGCTTTAAATGTCTCCAGTGTTAATATAGCAGTATCGTAAAAAATACCGATTACATTTGCTTTATGGTTTGGTATGGTTGTTCAGACAGAAAGCCCTGTGCAAACGCGCGGCGTTTACCAAAAACATATATCTAGTATTAGATGTCCAAGAACACTCGGCAAACAGCCTGGTATGGTAGTGGCTACTCCCAAACAAGGAATTTTAAATACCTTCGATAACTTTGCATTGTGTAATATGCAGATTACGTAATGTGGGTTAATATTCCGTAATCGGGGTGAGCGCCAAACTTGACGGGGTTTTGTTATTTGGCGCGAATTTGATTTAGTTGTGGCTTTTGGCTATATGTTTTATTATGGCAAACCTAGAGCTTTATTTCGGTAACTGTAAGAGTGCGAATTTAGTGCAGCCAGAAGATTTTTTTTTTTTAATTTAAGTTTGAAATACTCTGTTTTTAATAGTCTTACTGTTTTATATATATATGTTTAATATTATATTTATATAATTTTTTTTACATGCGCTAATCGAATGATGCGGAATATTTAAAGTTTTGAAGTTTTCAACGAAAGTTGTTTAGTATATTGAATTCCAAGACGTTGTTTTATCATTTAATCAATTCCAATTACTATTCTGTTTGCATATAATAATCGTTGTTTACCACTGTAAATAAAAATTTCTTATTTTGTTACGTTTAAAAATCAATTCGCAATGCTCTAATCTGATAAGTGTATATATTTATTTACTCAATAATTATTTGCAAGAATTGTCCATTCTACTAGTTTATTATGAATTATATAAATAGAACTATGTTTGTACTGGCAAAGCTCTTGGATTTTACTCATTTAGTATTTTTATCTCATTTTACTATTCCGTTTACATAAAAAAAGACGTTTCACTACTGCAAAACTTAAGTTACTATTCTGTTTACGTTTAAAAATCACATCTTAGTGCTTTCATTGCCGCCAAAAAAATTAGCCAAATTTTGAAGGCCAGAAGAGTTTGGCGCCACCTTACCCGGCTTATGGAATATTAGCCCATAATGTGCACCGAAAATATTAAAATAGCCTTATTCTTTATTAATGCGTTCTTTGTAGCCATAAGTCTGTTAGAATTAATGCCATTTAATCTTGCTCTTCTCTTTTGTATCATAAATGTTTTTAAAGATTAAAATAAAGATATCGAATGATGAGAAAAGACATATTAGGGAAAATTACAGGTTTTGTATTGCAAAATCAGTGTTCGTATGAAAAGCCCTTCTTTAATAATCTGTTAGACAGCTTATTCTTCACTCCTGGTCAAAGGTGTTAATAGAAATGTAATTTTTTATTTTCTTAAATTAGTGAATAAACTCATACGTTATCAATCATAAAAGTAGTAAAAAATTAATTTCATAACAACAAACGTAAACTTGCGATAACTATCATGCGTGCAAAGTATCTTATAGAATAAAAGAAACTATGCTAAATTATGTGATTGTCGGTATAAAAATATATTTCAAATTTATAAAATCATTATTCACAAAATTAAGTTTTTATGTAAAAATTAGCAAGCTTCTGATTCTTTAATGAATTCTAATTCTCTAATTAATCGAATAAGTGATTCTCTAATGAATCGAATAAGAGAGTGCGTGAAACTCGCTACAATATATGAATTCTGTGGAAATGAAAAAAATAGAGAACAAATCCAACTATAAAGTTGGCATATACATTTTGAGATATAGCGGTAAGTTTAAACGAAATTAAGTAATAAGTAAATAATATTAAATAAAGATTAAACGAAGATGGCTCAATTATTGTATTGCTTTTTTTACAACATAACTCAAACTCGGAGTTATGTTAAAACAGATTTATATTGCTAACTTTACTGATCCTCGTTAAAGTTAGCAATGTAAATCTGTTTTGGCCTCCTCGGTGATTTTACCAGAGGGCGCACCGCACAAAGAGTTACTTGCGTTATAGAACGTAAAGACAGCATACACGCCAATATTTCGGGCGTATTACCGCTAATTGATATAATCACATCGTATCTGCCATGTGGCAGAAAATTAGACTGATGCATCAATTTACATGCCAGGTGGCATACGGCTTGTAAATAAATTGTAAATAAATGTACAGTAAATTATCTTGGTCATTAAATAAAGGATTCTGATCATTTGGATACGTACAAAATCAATTCAAGAAATTAATTAAAAACTTCACTGCACAAAGTTTCCGATAAAAACATTGTTAAACATCAATAAACATTGATAAACTAGGAGCGTTCTCACCGCACACATTTTTTTCCTGCGCACCTTTTCTGATATTAAGTTGCATTCACTATCACCCGTGTTTCCGCAGAACATAAAACGTATACTTTTAGGAAAAATCTGGGAAGACAATCTGCATTGCTTGCAATCTTGAAAAATGTTAATGATAAATTCTTCGGCTCCTTTTATGTATCTTAGTAATGTTTTTGCTAGTTTAATCGGTTGCGGCTAAGCACAAGAGACCTTTTCGCCTTCATATAGAGCGGAAAGCCTCCGAACAAGACAAAAAGATATAAACTAGAATAGAAAGTATCCATTTAGAACGCCGTTCTAAGAGAAATTAGCTCATATTCATGTTATACTGAGACAGACTCCTTTGCAGGCCAGGTTTAAATCCTAGTCGAGATATTTAGCAATTTTAAACTCAGACGTATTACCACAGTTGAAAAGTGATGATTCGTCTCAAGCAATCTAAAGCATTTTCTAGCGCTATGTAATTGTGTACACTTAAACAAAAACAGAGATAAATTTGGAAGCATAAATAAGGAACTTAAGCATTGCAAGAGCACTAAATTGTAGCATTTTTAATAGCGACTAAATTGAAAGGAAAGCTAAGTAAATGAACTAATTTTATTCAAATGCTGAAAATAAGATTTCTTAAACCTTTCATCGCTTTTATTGTAACCTCAGGTATTCTTAGCTAGCATAAAATGTACACGAAGTTGTAAGACTGTTTAGTGAATTATCACTAAGTCTTTTAAAGTACTACAAAATCAGGAGAAAAGTATATAGAAACCTTTATTAACTCAAATAAAGTTTGACAGTCGGCCCCAACTCGTGCTTACAAAAGCCAATTTGGTTTAAATCAAAAGGTACTGAATAAACTTAAAATTGCTGAAGTTAAGTATAGCCTAACGGCTTCACAGTTTAACTACCGCGCAAGCTGACTTTGGCTCAAACTCAGCGTAAATAAGCCTAATGGCAAGAATAGCTCAGCGCCGCAGAATTCTAATCGCTAGAGAATCAAAGTTAGCAACATGGCCTTTAAGCAGGTAGACCAGACTCTAGAACCTTCGTTTAAACATTTCCTTTTTCCTACCTAATTTGAATATCGCGCGCGCTAGAAATTTGCATTCTGGCAGGAAAATGAATTGAGCTTTGATGCGAAAGATACTTAAAATATCTGATTAGAAAATTAAATGATACTATACAATACTGCTACCATATTTTTTACAACTCTAGTGAATGCATTTCTATTTTCTCAGTAAACTGAAGAGAATCAAACGTACGGCTTATTAACATATATATGTGTGTGTGTTATAGTCTTTAAATTTATCGCAATGGTAGCTAGATATCTTGATTTTGAAACATACTTCAAAAGCCATATGTAAAGGTTTCATGTTTCGTTCGCTCCTACATTTGAAGCTTTATTTTCTATAGAGCTTCTGCTATTCTATTAAGTTGTACCAGAATATGTTTTGGTAGAACAGTATACAAATGATATCGATCAGTAGCCCATAAATGCATCCCTGTTATCAGAAGTCTTCTTTTTTGAAAGGGTTTCTTTCTAAAGCAATTCCAAACGACCAAGCTAGATATCGCAAAACGTTCAATCTCAGATCTATCGATATACTTTGGACAAATTATACTGAGAAGTTAAATGCTCGTCATTTATCACTGAAATATTTCTAGTTACCATTGGTTTGTTTTTGCAAATGAATAAATGTGTATTAATGCTTTTGAGGTTATAGTGATAAAAAGACTTTGTTACAAATATATTTTTAATACACCTAATACATGGTGTCACGTATCTCATTGTCTAGGCTTGAATTAATCTTATTCTGTTGAATAATTCATCTGTTCACCATCTTTCTGGAAAAACAATTCAAGTTAATGACTACAGGGTAACGTTGCGAATTAAAGTTATAACCTCGCATCTAAAAATCCCAAAAGTTCGACAGCTTCTCAACTTTTTCTCGTAAACTTTTCATCTTTTCTGTACATTCATACTATGTTTGGGAAAACTTACGTCCCTCGTATTCTCCGTTACGCTCGGATTTGCAAGCCAGTGAAAGATTTAACTTCCATCGCCATACACGCATTTTTGTATGTCATCCCTCCCCGTCAGTTTCCAATATGAAAAAATGCTCATGTAACCTTTCACTACCGACTTCTTTTATTTGCTTTCTTTATCTGAAGAATGTTTTGCGTTACTCAAATATTCCTTCTCACTAAAGGAAGGAACAGTGATTGGTGCCGCAGAGCCCAAGTTTCCAAACTTTTCTCCATCAATCATATAAAAATGATTTGATGAATTTTTTTCGGTTGAAAGAGTTTTCGAAGTTAAGAATCATGTAAGTGATATTTATGTAAAAAGAATGTTTAACAAAAGTACATTTTATTAGGTCTTCCTCTAAGCTTACGTACTTTTCATTTTTGGACGGAATTTGGATAGTTACACATTTAAATACTTTCTTCGTAATTATTTAATAAGAAAACAAGCTTCCAATTTTCACGAAAATCTTCATCCCTTGTTTTAAAAATATAACATGATTTGCTACTTTAATGCCTCATCCAGTTTGCATAAGACAAACAAAGCAGGCAGAAATGTTAATAAAACCTATATTTCATTAGTTTACATGAGCTGTACTTCTAATAGAAGAGATTTCAAAGTTCTGTAACAGAAAAGAATGTTAATGGTTTCAGCATTAAATAACTTTTAGTAAAGTTACTGCGACGTACTTCTATGAATTTGTTAATAAGACAGTGTAACTGAACGTAAGTAAAAGCTTTATAAATAGTATACGATAAATTTAAATCTCAGAAAATACTTTTTCTTTTTGACCCTGATTACTGAATGAGCAGAGATAACTTCTTATTACAATTTAGTCCGTAAATTCCATATTGGACACCTAGGCACTTTAGCTTCTGTCTTACTTATCGCAAAAACCAACTATATGCTTTCAATAAATTTCTGATGTTAATTGCATAAAAGTACTCTGAAACTGGCCACAGCAAAATTCTTTACCTCCATCAGCAGTGTTTGGTTGGTGTTCTATTTAGTTGACTCTTAATGCTTACAGCATATGAGAGGGAATCTGATATTTTGTTGTTACAGCTAAATGACACAAGTTAAATTTACCGAATATTAGGAGTGTTCCAAGTACTCCTGTTCAACATTAATGCTGTTTTGCAGACGAAGTTTCCAAAGATTTAATGCTCCAAGCCATCCATTTTTTGAAATCGATGATAAATATCTTTGAACCATATGATGATAATGTTTATCTTTTATTGTCTCATCAGTCTGATCTTAGAAATGAAAACCACAGACACGTAAATTTTGTTTTAGGTTAAAATTAGCCGGAAGTCACACATAGAAATATCTGGAGAATAATGTGGATGCTCTATCACTTTAAAAGAGTTTTTATTCAGGAAATTCAGCTGTCAATCTTGCTGAATGAGAAAAAGCACTACGATGATGAACTACAAGTGAACTAATTTTCACGTTTTAAAGAATTTCTGGAAGAGACTAAGTCGTTAACCAGCTGCTGTCTCCGACTGTCTTCTGTCCGTCTAACTTGATGACTTCAAGCAGTTTTGTACTTCTGAAGAAAAGGGCGCACATTACGTTTTTCGTTGCATTTCTATCATTGTTGATATGCGCCTTTTACTTTCTTCGCATGTTAGAGCATGAAGAACGATCATCATTTTGATTGTTTCATCACCAGTTATGATTTTAGGAATAATGCACCGTTTGTCAGGACTGAGTGTTCTGTGCATGTTCTTTGCAAACGTTTTGAAGTAACTCCTTCTAAACTACAGTCCTGCTCTGGAACAGTGAGCTGAAAAAAATGTTGGCTTTGTTCTGATGTAAGTACTGTGCTGGAGAATAACTGCACTTGAAAGGGATTTAAAATCCTCTTTTATTAAATCACTATTATTTACACACTTCCCAACTCGGGAGGGATATAGAAAGTAAAAGACCACACTTGGGCCTAACTTAACAAATCAAATAAATTTAAATAAATCTCTAAACCTAAATAGAAATGTAATTAAACTTTGCTCGCAGAGCAATTCGCGGAGTTTGGCCTCTAACTAACTGGTGCGTAGCAAGAAATACTAATACTAGCGCACTTCAATTTATTTCAATATGCACTCACTATGGCTTATAATTTTAGCTGCTAGCTGGTCAGGCGAACGTCGAGCAGAATGACCGTGATCTGAGACTAAAGCTCTCTCACACTGAGAGGTTTCTACCTCTTGTTTAAATAGTACTTGGCTGTACTTCAAAATTAGCATAAGCTGAAAACGCGCGCTTCTTCTGACGGGAAGTTGAAACAGAGAAGAGATAGAAAGATTTAAATTAAAATAAAACTTGGTTAGTTTAACTAAAACCTTACACGTTTACCATCATTAATTAATTTCAGAACTTCTATACTGATTCTGAAGGGATGGCTTCACATTTTTGTGTTCTGTTAATGTACCGGGGACCAACAACAAATTATATTTTATTTGCAGTTCTTTAATAAGAAAGTTATTATAGCTGCGTGTCCAGTGTTAAGTTCCCTTCTGTATTATTTGGTGCTTCCCAGACAGTATAGTAGTTAGTGATGCTGACTACCATATCGATAGGCTCGTGTTCGAATCCCGGAGTTTGTAACTATATAGTGTCTGTATACGGCAAGGGGGGCACCCAAAATACACAGAGAGCTGAAATTCTTCTCGAGTGGCTGCTGATATGGGAAGTGGGTTGGAAGAACCAGGACCACCTCCATGGTGCTCTCTCTCGAAACTGGGGCAGAGCTGCACAGTTAGTTCTGTGGTACTGTACCTCTACAATCTAAGGTGAAATTCTCGTGTCTACCCACATATACTTATACATGTATCATTTGGTAGGTACTTTTACATTTAACTGTACGTAGAAAATTACTGCGTGGTAATGCTCTTGGAACAGCTCCATTCTTCATTCTTTCAAGATTTATTCTATGACAGATAAATCGTAATTTTTGCCGCAAATTATTCTCTGCGAACATAAAAGAGTTCAAATTTACCCATCTAACAAACAATTTTCTTTTAGCGCGGATCTGTCTCTGTACCAAATTTTCAGAGTTATCTACATGCACTTAGTTATGAGCCTACCCTTTTTTATATCGTTTTGTAATAGATCCTGGAAAGAGACAACGTATCATGTTTCCAAAATTATTCAGATTAAGAAAATAGTAATGTCATAACTCTTTTCCTTTAAATCTAGAATTTTTAGCCTTAGTTTATCAGGACTTAGTGTTCTGTGCATCATTTTAGGGAACGTTGTAAATTCTGTAAAGGGTTCTTATCCTTACGTTCTAAGTCCTGAACTGGAACAGGGAGCGGAAGGTACGCTATGTTCTGGTGTAACTGCTGGGCTGGAGAATAACTGCACGTGAAGGGATTTGAAATCCCCTTTTATTCAATCACTATTAAATACAAAACTTCCCAACTCGGAAGAGATACAGAACGTAAAGGACCGCACTTTGGTCAACTTAACAATCAAATAAATTTAAATAGAACTTAAATTAAACTTTGCTTCGCAGAGCAATTCGCGGAAGTTGGCCTCTATCTAAAAGGGTGCGTAGCAAGGTATACTAAATACTACCGCACTTTAATTTATTTTACAATGCAATCACGTAGTAAGCACTATGGCTTATAAATTTAAACTGCTAGCTGGTCAGGCGAACGTTGAGCAGCGTGACCGTGATCTGAGGCAAAGCTCTCACACACCGAGAGGTTTCTACCTCTGGCTTAAATAGTGCATGGCTGAACTTCAAAAATTAGCATAAGCTAAAAACGCGCGCTTCTTCTGACAGGAAGTTGAAGCAGAGAGGAGATAGAAAAGATTTAAATTAAAATAAACTTGGTTAGTTTAACTAAAACCTTACAAGTTAAACACAGAAAGGAGAACATTTGGCTTTTATTGGTCACTTTTTGCAACATAGCATTAACAAATACCCAGACACCTGAATGGAAGAAGAGTGTGTTAAAATACAATTACAAAAGCTTCTGATAAAGTACTGCCACTTATTTTTGTTAAAACACTGGGTGAGGAACTACTTTCAAGAAAGTTGAGAATTGGATTTATACATTCACAATGGAATTAGCACAGCATCTTTTATTCGAATAGAATACGTAAGAAACTAGATAGGAATTATAATTAAAAATTCTATGTTTTAAGGAAATTATAACCCTAATTCATTCAATAGATATGGTTTTTGTTTACGTTACTCTGCAAGGAATTAGACAGCGCGACAGAAAACGGAAAGAAGGATTTACCACTCTAAGCTGAAGTATCAACATTGGACAAAAGATGTCATAAAACGATGAGCATATTTTCCCCAGCTATTCTCCCAAGTAGAAATACGTTAAAAGGTTATCTAGCTCTTAATTGATCCTTTTATGCTCGTTATTTTATCGATTTACCCAGTTACGCTATCAGAAGCAGCGTCCGAACAATGGAGAATGATCCTCTGGTACTTCGATAAATTGACCGAATGTGACATCGTGACTGTCAGTAATCACACTGTGGGCTCCGCCAGATCTGAGATATCAGATCAAAGAAATAAATGCATAGCTAGATAGAAAGGCACATATATATACTACAATACACAGAAAGATATATGTATGTTGTGCATATCGCAGACTATCTGTAACTGTTCCGAGTCAAAATGGTGAAAATATCATTAAGATGAAACGAAATCCAGCAGAAATATTTTTCAAAATATTGTAAGCAACAAAAATGTGATTATCTAACGTACTTTCCACGAATATGTATTCCTGTGGTAAAGATACAGCGTGGTTGGGTTTGCAATCCTACAATTAAGTAAATCAAATATTTCTCTGATAGAGTTTACCTTTCTGTCAGCAACTTACTACGTTTCTACAGGTCTGATTAACACTGGTTTCAAAGTGTATAATTGTTTAGGTTTTACAAAGATTTTAGAATGTTTAAATCATATAAATCTTTCAAAATGTTTTTCGAAATTTTTTGAAATTGCATTTTATCTATGTTTATTTAAGGAAGTAGTCATTTTTTAAACTTATTTGTCTTAACCAATTAAAAATAAAGCAACAGCAATAGCAGTAGTTATCGACTTTTTTACATTATTATTATAATTTTACTTTCAGTATTTCTGAGACAAAAAATATAGCTACATATTTTTTTTCAGAATTCTCCAAAACTTAAGGATTCATTATATTCAGTGCGAGTTTATTCAAGTAGTAATAAATACGCTACCATCAATTTTCTAGTACTTAAGTTTGGTGTCTATTTGTGTTGCGTGTACTATACATAAACTTCCGACGTCATATATTTAGTATAATAAAATGTAGCATAATATATAAATGTAGTGTAATAGATTGTATTATGTTTAAAATGAAATTTTAATTCTAGATGCAATCATAGAACAGTCCCGTTTAGAACAAAAAAGGAACAGTAACAGAAGTTTAATTTTATTTCCCGAACCGTCTTTTCTCCTCCTTTAATCCAAACTGAGCCTTTTTGTGAAACAGAAGCACAGAAAGTAATATCACTGACATTTATCACCTCGGGTCGTCCTCACTACTGACAGGATTTAAAACTTCCCTTAAAATCAACATAGTTCCATTTTATTTATGGAAAATGCGTCCTGTGTCATGTTCTGGTAAACGTAATTCTTTTGACATTTTATTCAGTAGATATCTCTCGTCTGGTTGTCTTGTCAAATGAAACAGTAGGTTTCTGTTTCATGTAAAACGTACCTTAAAAAACTTACACTCTCTCTTGAAATTTACTTTTGAGCTACGGGTCAAACCCAAGAATAATTTTTCCTTCGTTTCTTTCTCTCCTTTTTCGCTTAACGTCAAAATACTCCAGCTTCTCTCAAAAATATTTGCTCTGTTGAACCACAGCAAAGCAATGACATTTTAGGTGTCACAAATGCTCAAAAAATAGGCCACATATACTTTTTCTTTATTTACTTGGAATGAGACAGTTTTCAGCGTTATGTTAAAAACAATTTTCATATTTTAAGGTGTGAAGTACCAAAATATTTTATATGATGTTGCGTTATTGTTTGTGATCATCTTGAGTATCTTCTAAATGCTGAATTTTATTCATATAGCGGACTGCAAAAGAGAGAAAAATATGCCAGCACTTTTCTGGAACTCAGAGACTTAGCGTTTTCGTAATTTGAAAATTAATATCAATTTTTGCTTTTGAAGAGAATCAATAGCTTCGTTTCCTACATCAAAGACTTTCAAGACAGTCACTGCCTTTTTTACATTTTAAGGTTTATTTCCCTTTCTACAAATGCTTCAATACAGCTTAGAGTTACTTTCATCTCTCTAATTTGACAACATTCGTTTTCTTTTCGTCATAGCTCTTCATCAACACGTAGCCTTTCTTCTCCTCCTTATGATCATAATTTTATAGCACATTTATCAGCACAATTAGAGGCGCACCCCTGATAAAGGATTTCATTTGAAGCAGTGGAGCAAAATGTTACTGAACTGTCGAAAGATCGCTCCGAATTATGAAAACATATCTGCAGAAAGCTGTTCGAAATGCAATTTAGCGAGGTCGCCAAAGCCGTCGTCCGTGCGAAAATTACATGAAATGGGTGGTTCTTTCTGAAATGCTTATGTGACCCTTGTTGCGAGAAAAGCAGTTACTTCTATTTCGGGTTAGCAAGCAATATTAACACGACCTCTTAGAAAGCACCTCATAATGAGTCAATGAAAGATTGAAAATCGATCACAGTCAATGATCGTATCATCCACTATTCGAGAGAATACCTTATTGCATAGCAGTAGAGTCTTTGATAAGAGGCTTGAAGTATTCGAAATTAATCTGGTTAACTTCGTTCAAAAGTCCCGAAATCGGATGGTGACTATTATTTGTCAATATCTGTTTTCTCTGGAATAACTGTCAAAATGACACTTAACTGCAAAGATATCTTTTAACAATAACCAAAAGTAGAGTATCGAGACAAATAATTCTCAGATGCTTTCATACAAGTAGATTATATACACGTAGGGCAGTTGTTTGGTGTCAGTCGTTCTCCAGCATCGCATGGGTTGAAGGACATTGCAATTGAAGGTGCCGAGTGCAGCCAATTCCTCTCCTCCGACGAGTTCAGATTCATAGCATATCCTGTGAACCAATCGCCTGAAAAGGAAACCATAGACTTATTTTTAATCCAATATAATACAATGATTTAGATACATCAGACCGATGCGTCACTGTTAGACCACAACTTTTTCGATCGAAAGATAACCGTTCTTGAAGAGTAGAGAAGAATCCTAACCTCATTTACGACCTCATTAATTCCCTCATTTTTAGATGCGAAAGCGTCTTACGTATTGGAGGTAGCCAAACACTTTCTTATGCGGTTGGCAAAATTCGTCAGTATTTATTTTTTCTTCTCCAAAATAAATAGGTAGCAATAATCCATTTTTGGGATAATTTCCGTAGACTGCTTTCCTAATTTTGTTGAGAGTGTACTAAAAAGCAATTTAAGTTCTTATATTATGCAACGAAACTTCTTTCTCAAATATCAGGTATTTTTGGGCGCAAAGAAGGCTTATCAGATTTTTTATGATTTGTCTGTAGAACATTTAACATAATATTATCACTGTATCACATTTATTGCTTCAGTTTCGAAATTTCAGTTGCTGTTTTTTCATATCTGAAGAAAACTGAAACTATTCTTAAGCAAGAAGTATTGATATAAGAACACTTAGACGTAGAAAGGTAGCAATGTTGTTTGGCATAGAATTTAGATACATACTGAAAAGGAAAATTGGCGGCTGAGGTAGATTAAATCTTGATTTTATTTCAATGAACATGTTGCGCTCACAAACAAATTGGCCCATTGGCAAATTGCGACTATTTCAGAAACATTTAAGTTTTTGATACTGCTGCGTTAGGAATAGGGCACAGCGAAATTGCGTCCAAGTAGTATGCAGAGAAAGCTAGAGTGCGCATTTATCCAATATGGAAGTTCACGAAGAGGAAGGGTTTTGGTTTAGGTTAGAAAAGTTTCATTTCTTGAAATACTGATTTCAAGTTCCCAATTAAACTCTGTCATCAATGTTACACTAGCTTTGTGGCATAGATTAATCTAGAAATGATGCAGTCCAGAAATGTTATTGTTAGTTTTAGAATAAAGAGGAAATACCCAGATTAAAAATGAGGAAATGAGAAACTATTAATAAATTATAAAGCTGATTTACATATTTTTTATCTTGTAGCTAATTCAGAATTTGAACAAGAATTTTGAGAACTGAAACTTTTGTGACATAAACCAAAACCCTCTTCATGAGCTTCCTTATTGGATAACTGCCCTTTTAGCTTCCCCCTCTGTGCTGCTTGGACGTTTCTGCGCTCTCTTCCTGTCGCAACAGTATTAAAAAATGTAAATGTTCTAAAATAGGCACGATTAGGATGCAAAATGAATTGTGGCCTTAAATTGGAATTTAAATAAAAATGGAATTTAATCCACCTGCCAAGTTTCCTATTCATTATCGATTAGCATTCTACGCAATTAAAATTCGTCCTCTTCAATATGCCATCTACGTGCTTCGTCATCAGTGTTTTCTACGTCTCGGTGTTCTCACTTCAATACTTCTAAATTTTGCTTTTATTAATATATATATTTAGCAAGATAGCAAAATTACACACACACGCATATATATATGTGGATGTGGATGTATGTAAACTTGCTAAATGTATATATATGCATGTAATACTGCTAAATATTCATTTAAGCTCAGTAGATTGGTATGACGGCCTCCTTGCAGTCATTCCTGAAATTTATTGTGAAATATATGGATCTCAGACATCCTGCATGTGTTTTATTACTTTTATTGAGAGTTCCAAATCGCATTGAAATGTACGACAACCATATCATTAATCTGAAAGACCATTAATCCGAACGGTCGTTAAAGCGAGTGAAAAATCATTAATCTGAATGATTTCAATCAAACAGCTTATTTATTTTCCATTAATTTCTACACAGTGTTCACGTTCTGCTATATTTAGAATAGTTTCCAGCTGGAGTAACATTTTATTCCCATAAGTAACTCAGCTTAAAAGCAGAAGTTCTTTTCTTTAGATCCCTAGTTTTTGTAAATTCAATGCATAGGAGTGCTATATTGTTAATAAAAGTTCCGAATGAGAGTACTTTATCATAGCTTCCGCTTTTAACTAACAGAAAACGGAGACATGGAAATTCTGCTTAAAACTTTAGAATTCCGGTTAGTAACCAGAATTTAAGGATAGTACTCATGTGGAGTAGACTATGTCGAAAACTAAGAATAAAAGCTTTTAATTCTATTTTAGGGCTAAGGGAACAGGAACTCATTTTGAAATATATTTTATCATACTCCCAACCGCATTTAACACTATTGAAATAAAAAATGGTTTTTGATATATTTGCATTATAGCAGAAAATGAAGACTTCGAAAATTCGAGCATTTAAAATATAGCGCATCGAAAAAGGTTCATTTAACAAGTAAAGGTTAAAATGAATAAAGGAAATTAAAAGCAGACTGTGGAAGCAAAAGAAAACTGAAAAGAATTTAGTTGTTTAGAAATATGAAATATAATATCATGACTTACTCAAAATCCACCGATGTCCCTTAAATCAAGGAAGTGACTTAAATAAACGAAAACTGAATGTTCAAGAAGAATGCGTAGGCGACAATGGAGCAGAAGTCAAATTTATATCATGTGGTATGTAAAAGCAGATACTTAACAAGTAACAGGAGCTCACAAACCTTAACCTAAAACTTGGGCTGACTTACGTGAAGAGGCTCGATACGTTTTACGATGCAATTTATCGCATTCTTTTTGCATATAACCAATGTAAAGCAATGAGACAGAATTTAGTCTGTGTTAAAACCTGAAACATTTTATTCATTCAGTGTGAAATCTATATTCAAAGAGAAGAATAAATATCCACCACATATGTTAAGACTCCTTTTGTTATGCTATTTATAAACAGACAAATGTGTTAGAAAGAATTAAACTTCGTGCTTTTGAGTATTAGATGTTTCTTTAAATGTAACTAAACCTAGTATCATTTCATTGTCTTCAGTTTTAATATTATTATTATGTGTCAACATGTATCTCACAGAGATAGAAAATATGTATTTTACATCCTCGAACTTGCAAAAAATTCATCAGGAGTAACGCCTTAAAGCAAGTAATTCCTATTGGAAGAGAACTCAACTCAAATCCCAGTTTGATATCTCTGAAATGTATTTTGACTATGACAATCCTGTTTCAAATACTAATTACCATGATGTCACAGTGTATAGCCGATACCATATCATTACGGAAGTTGTTTATACTTCAGGCGCGAAAACTCTAGGATAAAGGTACTATTCCATCAAACTAGACTCGTAAACAATGTAGGATAATAAACTTCAGGGAGTTCTATCTCTGTCGCGACGGCTTTATGGTGTATCTTATCTCTCCAAGCAATGCTTTGTCCAAGTTCTCTCTAAACTCTCTTTCATCCCTGATAATAGAACATTGATCAATGCTGGCCGGCAAAAACCTATAATTCTTCGCACTGATTTATCGTCATTAGATACTTAGTGTAAGACAAAGCAATTCACTTTACTCACATAGATGAAGTATGAACCAGAAAAGAAGAAGCTCAACAAAAGAATATTGTTTCGTTGATGCTGTTAGTGAGATAAAAAGCGGGAAAGTTTTTTAAGATTAAAATTTGGGAAACAGAATAGAGTTATTTTTTTGTTTTTTCAAACAGGTACCGTCTTCAATGAAAGGGACTAGAGTCATGGTATATTTTAATTATCTTTAAAATAAAGTGGTTCTGACTGTAAAATACTAATCAAATATGTTTACAGTGCCATTATATTACTAATAGCTAAATTTGCTTCAACAAAAATACAGTATCTATTTAATTCACTTCACTTTGTTCCAGGCTGAACGCGTAAACTCAGCTAACAGTGTAAAATACTTAATCTGCAAAATTTAAATATATTATATAATATCTTTAAATATATTATAAAGCAGCAAAATTTAAATATATTTTCATATTTCTTTAGCTATATATCAATAAAATAATGAGCATTTTGCAAAGATAATTATAGTTTTAAGACTGGCACTTGCTGGTTATAGCAACCTTGTCGAGAAACAATTATATTTAGATTATATGTAATAATTAATAGTGTAAATCAAGAATATTTACAGTGTCATTAAGTTAATAATAGCTAAACTTACTTCAACAAAAATATAATATCCATTTACACAAGAAAAATTCACCTGATTTTATTCCAGGCTGAAAATGTAAATTCAGCTAATATTAATCTTGATAAATTTTGAGTTTCTTATCCAACTGATAATGTTATTATAGACTGCATATAATTCATGTTGAAGAAGTACTTGATCGACGAAAAAAAGAACCAGGAAACGATTCTGCGAAGAAATTTAAAAAAATCTCGAAGTCTAATTTAAAACAATTATAGAAGAATGAAGACTATTTTTAATCCATTTATAAAACGCGCGAAAGACTTAGCATTGTTTCCTATACAAATTAATTTTATTATGAACGTTTCAAACAACAGCGAAACAAATCAGCATAGTATTCATAAATTTGCAGGTCTAGTTTAGAAGGTTTAACTAAAGAGCCATTTTCTTCAGCTGCAGAAGTTGAAATAAAGAAAAGGAAGCCTACGTTCAACCAATCTATTGATTAAAAAAAGACTGTGAAACAATTTCCTAAATACTGAGGATGAAGACGGATTAGAATCCAGATTGTTAACTACAATTGAAAGATTTTTATGAATGTGAAACACCTATAGCAAGTCTAATTCGCCAAACGAATATATTTTTGAACAAAAATTCCGGTTGCTGGAAAATCGAAACTGTGATTTTCTGACCAACAGTGTAGAGCAACAAAGGATTTATGAATTTTATTTTTCCTAACATAACCCTTGCCTCATGTTCCTCAGCGCGAAATGTTAAGGCCCTGTTAGTAAATTAAACCACACTGGCGAGTAATCTCGAAAGTTGAATTTCTCTAGAATACGTGCAATTATATTGCTAATCGATGGGATGAAGGGAATGACAAAAGAATTCTCATAGTCTCCTAAAATGATTTTTGATGTATTTTGATGCATTATTCACTTTTTGACAACTTCGTCATTAATGTTGGGTGAAAAGCCTCTGGTAATAGCAAATGGTTTTAAGTAGGTAACGTTTTCATTAAGAGTCTATTTGGAGGAGAAAATTTAAGGTGTTTGAAAAACGAAGAAACAATGAAGCTTACTTCTATTTAGTCGAAAGACATGATTTGAAGTTTGACAAAAAGCCAACAGTTTACGGTGTGCAGTGCTACTGAAGTTGGCTATGTTGCGTGTGACCAAGATGTCAACGAACAGAAGGGAACTGGATGTCTCAAGTTCAGAAGTAACTGAATAACACGATGTATGGTATTCATTATCGAAACAACTTTATTTAAGTCATCTTTCTTACTGTCAAACAGAATAAAGATATAGTCAACGTAGCTGAACTACATAAGGAAGTTTAAATTTTCAAATAATTTAGATTCATAATAATACATGTAGATATCAGGAAGGTTTGAAATAAGAGGGCTTCCCATGGCCAATCACTCAGTATGGTTTTAATACATTTTAAAAAAAAACAAAATGTGTTTGTTTCAGGCAAAGTTGGATAAGAGAAATTAGCTCATCACTTTCGATAGATGAAAAATGAAATTTTCGTATTCTTTTTTCCAGCCATTTAAGTGCATATTCTACTCGAACATTGGTAAATAATGATTTTGCATCAAAACAAAACTATTATGAAATTTCTTGAAGAAATATTTTGAATTTGTTTATAAACTCTACTGAAATTTTCGCAACAGATCGGATAAGCGACTTTTGAAAGTGGGTCGGAAGGATTTGTCATGACTATTGCCAGTTTTTATTTTCGAAACGTCGGAAGGTGAAGAATCGTTAGGAATCGGATTTTATGGAGCTTCTTGGAAGAGTTTAGCGGCACCATCTGTGTACTGATCAATGATGTTGATAAACTATTACACCATTTCTAAACCATCGAAACACCATCGCTACAGCTTCTCTAAACCATCTTACTCCATCAGTTGGCCACCGCTAAAGACTGAAACGAATGCTCATATAATCTGATCCCTAAAGATCCTTCATCTTCAACCCTCTCAAAAATAAAAACTACGATCGAATCTTCATAAATCCTTCTTACAAAAATAGATCCTTTTTACAAAATCTCACTTTCCAAAACTAGATTATCCCATGTCTTGCAAATTCTGTCAGATAATATACGCATAGAAAGCCAAAGTTCATAAAAGGGGTATTCCATTTCTTTCTATTGTATCAAATTTAGGAACTTCCTCGTATCCATTAGAAAAAAGTTTAGTTTCCAGATTTTTTTATTTTGTTAATAACACTTACGCAATAAAACGTTTAACAGAGTTTATACTCGTAAATTAAAATGTATTCTTCCCAGAAATTTCATCATGCTCTCTTTTGATCGAAATTCATTATTCTCCAATGTTCTAGTGGGAGGTGTTTTTAAATATTTAGAAATCAGACTTCGAGAATCTTCTCTCATGTATCGAAAGGGCTGAATTGATTTTCTTTTAACAAAAGAACACATTTTGTTTTTCAAAATAGGCGTTACAACCAGACTGAGGAATTAGCCATGTGAAGACCTTTTAGTTCGATCCTCGCTGACAACTACATGTATTATTATGAATTTAAATTACTTGAAAGTTTAAACTTCCTTGCGAGATTGATATACGTTGACAATGCCTTTACTCTGTTTGACAGAAATAACTGAATTCTATAAATCACGCTATTTAGTTTACTTCTGAGCTTAAGACATCAAATTCCTTTCTCTTTCTCAACATCTTGGTCATACGCAACATATCGTACTTCAGTACTACTGCTTACCGTACACTTTTACCTGTTTATCTTCCACCAAACTTAAAATAATCTCATTCGACTAAATACAAGATCGTTTCTCTATATTATTTTGTTTTCAAGCACTTCAAGTTTGTTCCCCTAAATCAAACTAAATTATTTAAAACAGTTGCTATTGTCAGATGCTTTCCTCCTAAAGCGGCCCAAAACCTTCTCATTTCAACACGTCAAAAATCGTGTAGAAGCTTACAAGAATTCTGCTGTTATTCCTCTGTTTCCATCGATTAGTTATAAAATTGCGCTTCTATTAAAAATATTCAACTTTCGGATTGTTTTCTCTTCTATCAATTAAATTCGCAGTTCCATACTTGAAGACTCCGTTCCAGATAAAAACTTCTAGGGTATATATTATACAAGACTCCTTACCAATATTGTTTAATCAAACTAACACAAAATTTCGCACTAAGGAACATGAGGCATGAGTTAGGAAAATTGAAACGCGTATATCCTCCGTTGCCGAAAACTAAGAAAATCAAAGTTTTGATTTTTCCGCAAACAAAAATATTGAAAAAACTTCTTCCGTTTGCGAATTAGTTGAAAATTATTAGTTGAAAAATCTTCTCAGTCTAGTTAACGTTCCCCATTCCAATCCAACTTTTCCTTCAGCTTTTAAGGAAATTATTTCATAGTTGTTTTAATTTTTCTTCAAGAGATGACTCCATTAGCTTCACTTCCTTCCTTTCATACTTATCGCTTGAGCCCAGGCTTCTTGTTTGTTATTTGAACTTCTGCAGCTGAAGCAGAATTTCTTTAACTTTCGAAGTTATACCTGCAAATTTATGAATACTACGCTGGTTTCTGCTCCTTTGACTCTTCTAATGATCGTCATTCATTGCGCTATTTTAATTTATAATATTAATATCTTTCCGAAATAACGATGAAATGATAAAAAGCGAGGGAGGTGAAAGAACAATAGATACAAAAATAAAATAAGAGCAACCATGATTAAGTAAAACGTAAAAATATAGAAAAGGAATGCCTCAAAAATTGTTGTTTTATACTAAGGAGTATAGATTTTACTATTTTCTGATATACTTATTTTGAAAATTCATCTGTTACCAATGAATGAAACAAAATATAATTTATTATATTCTATTAATATTTATTTACCCACTTAAGAATATATTTACTTTAAGTTTTTCCTTTACGCTTCAGTTTAAGACGAAATATTTCGCAACAAATCAGTTATAAAATTCTTTACACTCGTACTAGGCAAAAGTTTATTTTTTTTAAATATACGTATTTATACTTAAATTAAAGACTATAGTGTTTGATAATGTCCATCGGGTTTCATAAGAATTTGAGGAATTGAAGTCTGGCGTTGCAAAGCAATTTTTGTTTTTCCTGTTTTTATATAGAAATAGAAAATTCCACAAATCGTAAAAGGTATGAACAATGTTCAGAATAAAAAAGAGAGAGAAAAAGAGAGAATTTGAAAACTCAGAACTGGCATGCTTAAAATATATTAACTAAAACGCTAAATATCAGTAATTACACTGGTGTGCATAAATTAAGGACGAGACGGTTTTTTTCAATATAACTTTGTACAAAAGCTTTCCAAATCAACACATTTAATACCGTAAGAACCCTAATACGTAAGGACATGAGTAAGGTAAGCAACACTTACTAAAAGAGAAATCAGAGGGATAAAAAGAAGCTTTATTGAAAAAGTAGCATGGAGCGCAATGCGACTGAAGGCCGAAACATCTCTGTTATGGGTGTCCAGCAAGAAACATCCGGTCTTTAATAGGGGATATGATCTCCCCTGACTGTTAGGCAGGTTTCACATCATTTGTGTATGTTGGATATGTGGTTGTTAATGAGCTGTTGAGAACTGCTGCTCGTTCCTCTTGTAGCACCAATCGCAGTTTCGGAATCGTTACTGGCGATAAGTTACGTGCTGCCACGGGTCTTCCTAGTAAGTTCCGTACATGCTTGACGGGATTTAGATCCAGAGACGTTGCCGACCAATCCATGTGTTCAATATCTTCACTCTCCAACAGCTCTTCGACAGTAACTGTGCGATGAGGTGGAGCGTTGTCGTCCATGAAGAGGAACTGAGGACCCATAACCCTTGTGAAAAGACGCATGCAAGGAAGAAGAACCTTATTACAATACCAGTCCCAGGTGACGAACCTCCTTGGCAGATATGAAGGTCGGTCCGGCTACCAAGCATTATGTCTGCTCGAACGAGAACACCGCAACCTCCAAAACAGTCCCTTTTGATGATGTTGAAGGTGTTATTGCGTGTTCCCCGCTCTGTCCAGATGTGTATGTGTCTAGAATCGCAACTCAGACTAAATCTGCTCTCATCCGTAAAGAGTACTCGTCCCCATTCATTGTCTCTCCAATTCCGGTGTTCCCGGCACCACAGAGAACGCTTTCTCCGATGGGCAGGCGTTAGAGGTACACACCGTACAGGGCGTCGTGCAAACAGATCACCACCGTGCAGTCTTTTGGCCACAGTAAAACTCGATATCCGTCGTCCAGTCGCCTGTGTCGTGTGTCTAGCGATTTCTGCCGCCTGTTTCTTCTGGCCTGTAAGGCAATATACCGGTCATCTGCGGGTGTGGTTCCTAGTGGACGACCAGTACTAAACCCCCGGATAGCTGTTCCTGTAGTTTGAAATTGTCTCAAGTCGTGAAACGATGCTGTGAGCAATTCCGAACTCTGCAGCCACACTTGTCACACTGCAGCCTTCCTCCAACTTCCCAATGATTCGACCTCAGGTAAAAGCATCCAGATGTCGTCTAACAGATTGATTATTCGCCATTTCTCGTTGAGGCAACAACTCGGTGTGATTTTAACTGCTATACGGCGTGCAATCTCTTTGCCAGAAATACTGATCTTACACTGACAACATGCTTTATACTACTCAGACACTCCCCCATTGCGTCTACCTTCATATCTGCGCATGTGCTACCGTACATCACCTTACTTAATCTCCTGATTGGTCTTTCTGTCCACTCTGCCTCTTCGTTCAGCTGATATGATAATTTTTGCACACCAGTGTAGTTTTCGAGGTACTTTAGGTGAAAATCTAATCGTAGACTGTACAGAAAAGCTTCGTTGATTAGGTTTCTAAGATATTTTTTAAGATATTAAGATATTCTAAGATATTAAGATAGTTTAATAGAAAATTGTTTTTCAGATACTATTCTAATTTTTTTAATTATCTTGTCAGGACTGTGTGTTCGGTGCATACTCTTGGCGAACATCTTCGTGAAAACTTTGTCCTGATCTTGAACAGGGAGCTGAATGCAGCTATGTTCTGTGGTAGAAAGCTCTGGTTAAGTGGTAGAAGAACTGCACTTAAGAAGGATGTAAAATCCTCTTTTATTAAAACACAATTATATACAGCCACTTCCCAACTTGGGAGGGATACAGAAAATAATGACCGCACTTGGGTCTAAACTGAACAATCAAATTCTTTAAACTAAAGTTAATTAGAAATTAAGTAGTCGTTGCTCACAGAGCTATAAACGCGAGATTTTCCTTTATGCTAAATGGTGCGTAGCAAGATTTACTAATTAATACTAACGCACTTAGATTTACTTCAATAAGTAATAGAGTAACAGCTTAGAATTTAAGGTTAGTAAGGCTTAGAATTTAAATACTAGCTGGTCAGGCGAACGTCGAACAGAGCAGCAGTGGTCTGAGACTAAAAGCTCTCTTACCCTGAGACGTTCCTACCTATCGCTTAAATAGAAACTTGGCTCCACTTCAAATCAGCATAAAGCTGAAACGCGCTCTCATTCTAACGGGAGGTTGAAATAAGAACACATAGGAAAGGAAAAATTAAAATAAAACTTTGTTAGTTTAAACTAAAACCTTACAATCTGATATAGAGGAAGCTGAAGTAAGCGTGCACACATCAGTTTTCAAATAAGATGTGTCTTAAGACAGTCAATGTTAATATCGGCCCTTTAAAGAAATAAAGGAAACACACCAGATTTATCTGTAATTACCTGTTATTCGTTGTTTGCATTAACCCTTCTGTGTTTGCTAACCACTGTATCTAATGCAGCGGTTGTCGTTACAAACTTTAATCCTTAAAGCCGAACTTCGAAACTAACCCGCTTCAGACAAAGAATTTTAAGCCTGTTTTCCGCGTATCAGAACAAGTTTACCAAGATGAGTTTTACTCAGCTACTTTATTTATCTAAAACAGTACTAGTCAATTAGAACAGCGGTTCTGAACCTTTTGACTAACGCTTACCAGCTAAACAAAAATTGAAAAACTTTAATACCACTACTACATTTCACAATGAGTATTTTTCAATTTCTTAATAGAAATATTAAACATACGTATATTGCCAATTGCACAACCTATTGGCTATTTGTATTAAACACTCACGCATTAAAAAAAATATTAGATTAAAAATTGGTTACCGTTCTTATTATCAAATTTAAGTTATAATACTTTAATTCTAAAATTTAGTGTGAAATTTGGTCTTCGTTAAGAGAGATCAATTTCTTTAGGCCACTAATTATCAATTTCTTTGCTTATTTTGCTCAGTTTTAACTGTAAATTAGGATCCGCTTTAAATTTTGTTCTGTATTTATTTTTCAAATATAACATGGAAGAAAATCCTTGTTCACACAAATAGGTCGTGCAACTAGAGTTTGAAATTTTGAGACAATGGCTTTTTACATTTAAGAGCATTCAATTCCGAAACATATACTCACCTTGTGATAAGTTAATCCAATAACACATAGCATCATTTTTATCACAGGACCAATCACCCGGTGTGATTGGTCCTGTGATAAAAATTATGTGGTCACCAATGTGACTTTAAATTATTTATGAATCATAATATATATGATGTG